>VXAV01004760.1:36395-75831 GCA_013399715.1 Alectura lathami
GTTATTACTCATAATAAAACTTGGATATATTTTATTGAAAAAATTAATTGTAGGTTTTCCATCAGTAATAACTGTCTTCAGAGAAAGACTAACCAAACTGTCTTTCATCCTTTTGACATCTTTAACATCAGCTACTAATTACACAAGGACAACACCATGAAAATAAAATGAACAAGCTTGAAGTTAAAAGCTTGGAATAACTGTGTTTTTTTCAGGCACTTTTAACCAGTATCCTACTGGTGGCAGTACTAACACAATAGGAAAAAAAAAGAAACAAAGTAAATGGGTTTTGAACTCTTTTTTCTACCTGAAAATGACGCTTTGTAAGTCGAATGGATATTCGATGATTCCTGTTGTTGGGACTCGAACTCTAAGCACATCTTGCTGAGTTGGCAGATAGGTGGAATCTGCTATGCGGTCCAAGTCATTAAGATAGCTATAGGCAGAGAGAAACAAAAGGAATGCAAGACAGTGACACCAAAAACCGAGGAAGAGAGAAGGGAAGGCTAGGGAGTGGAAATGGGCTACAGCATAGGAAGTGCAACAAAAAAAAAGTATTATTGGTGTAAAAGACGGGACAAAGTGTAAAGTGCTGCATTCGCCTTCCTGTACTCTTTCATAGATTCAAGTAAGTTCTACAAAAAGATAGCATAATTATTCTGTTCTTTTCAATTCTGCTTAGCTTTCACATGCAGAATCATGAAAAATCCATTGTTTTTTAGTACACAATTCTGGGCAATTTATAGGTAAACAATATTATAAAATGTATAAGAAATACAAAATTTTTGTCAGTTTTATCTGTCAAGATAACATATTCCTTGATAGTCACAATGCAGTGTCCACACATACAACAGATAGCACAAATCTGATACAGTATATCAGTTCACTGTATGTACATAAATGTTTCCTAGATATAAAATGTTAGGAGGATAAATGGCACTATTTGAAGGTTATATTAAAAAAATAGGCTAATCTATTCTAATAGACTAATCTACCCTAGGTCTTGTTACTGGAAGGCAGCAGTGATCCCACAGTGGGACCTCTGGCACCTGAAATTCCTGCATTCACACTGAAGCTTCTGATCAAGTTAATAAGCCTAAATAAAACACAAGAAATACATCCCAGCTGGTTAGCAAGTAATCTGAAACAGCAATAAAACTGCTTGTAAAGGTTCGCTGACTACAACACCAAACTCTTCTAGTGCTGCTTAACGGTGGTTTTCATCACATGGCAGCAGTGTACTGGATGTTTTAATTAACTCTCATAAGAGATAAGCTTCAAAAGAGAAATTTACCAGACTGTGGGTATAAAGACTTCTTTGGAATTAGGAGCTGGATTTTTCATTAACTCAGCACACCAGGCAGTGTGGGCTCTCGCTGTAGTACACATCTGGGAGAAAGAGTGCTGCAGCAGATGAAGTTCTTGGGCGTTTGGTTACTTCAAAGCACAAGAATGATCTAAGGCTAGCCACTGATATGATAAATTAACCTAAGAATGCCATGACTCATTGTAGTGAAGGGCAACAATGGACTCCCTGTAATTTATCAAACGACGGTGAAGTATCACAATACTCTGAAAGTGTTCTTTTCCTCATGGTTACTACTGAAAGTGCTCTTTTTAAATAAACCCACAGAATGAATAACTAGACTATTTCTAGATGCTCTGAAAGTTTCATTATGAAAAAGAGGAAGCAAGTTATCCTGAACAATGATGGAAACAAAGCAGTTTGAGTTCTGCCTTACAGCAAAAATACAGAAGAATTAATCTGTTAGATCTGGGAAGAAGCCAGAAACACTATTTCCTCAGAATGATTTTATTCATGAAAGATTAACCTGAAGAAAATGTTGCATGTGAGAAAGTTGCTTGTTTTTAGAAAGATGTATTGATCCACATATTTCATGTAATTTATCATATTTAGAAGCTATAACTCTGAAAATATTATATCAGAATACTGATTAGTTTCTGCCAATAAAAAAAAAGCTTGAGAACATGAGCATTTCACAAACCCTCAGATATTTCACCTACCCTTAGATGTTTCTTACAAAAAGCACATCATCAGTTTGTTGGGGAAAAAAAAAGTAAAAGAAATCCATAACCACCACAACAGGAAAATGACCCTGAAACGCTACCCACCTTCTTTTCCCCTTCCACATCTGCAAAATTGGTTTTGTTACTATTGTTTTGAAGGCTCCAGAGAAGCACTGTGAGTCACTACATGATACAATCATATTCCTGACAGCAGGAGAATTTTAGTAGAACAGATTGGTAGGTGGCCCATTTATACAGACAACCTGCTGCACTACTTTGGACAGCTTCATCTGTAGTCTCCACTGTGAGCCGGGTAACCGTAACCGCACCGTGAGCACAGTGGACATATTACTAACATATGCTGTAATGTACATCTGGCTGATTTTAGAAAGGCAACAGCTTATAGGGATATTATCAAATAAACATCATTTGTGTTACTTGAAGCTATTCAAAGAGCTGGTGAGTATTTTTTTTTGTCCTAGCACTGATGCCATTAAGCTCCAGAAGTACTAATTTATTCTTTAAAAATACATCTTTTTCTCATCTTCCTTCAGTTTTGCTCGTTCTGCTCTTACACATGTACTAGACAGAAACCTTACTCATTTCATTAGCAGCACTTCACAGAGCTTACTAAGTCCATAACAATATCCTTACATATCCTTACATAGGCTTATTTCTTACCCTGGATTTCTAGACTTAACAAATCAAAGGATGGAGTGATGTCTCCAAACTGTGAATTCAAGTCCAGAATCAAGGAAGCAGTGTCAAAACCAGTCAGAATACTTCACAGAAAACAAACAAAAAAATAATAATCCTTTGGAACATAACCCCTTTGCATTACTAGTAAATTCAAATATATAGTCCAACAAAAACAATATGGAATACATTATGCATTTCTTGTTTTTTAATAATGACAACATTTAGCCCCTACCACTTTTCCTTCTAACTGAAATTTTAAGTAAATTTATCACTGTATACATTTATTTAAATGAAAATGGCCTTGCTCTTTATTTCAGAACCTTGATTTTAAATCTTTTACTACTGTTATTTTTGTGCTGTAAGTATACAGTAAACAGTCAATGAAATCGAAACCCTTTTTTTTTTTTTTTTCCCTATTAAGCTCTGTTGTCTTTTTGGTAGTTGTTTTTTGGTAGTTGTTCTTTTAAATGAGAAATTTCTGCTGAAGAATTGCTTGTGTTGGAATTCAGATTCCAATGAAGCCTGTGCACTCTTGCTGTGAAGCAAAGGAATAGTGATTTATCTATTCTATCCTTCTTTGAATGACTACATTTTCTGCTACTTTACCAGTTCTGCAGATTCACTCCTCTTCCTGCTTATGTAACTTCACATTCTTTGAACAACTCAGAGGAGGGTTAACCATAGAATGATTAAACATGTTAAATGCCGGTTAAGCATGTTTCTGAAAAACAGACTGAAAGCCTTGACTGCAGTAGGAACACAAAGTTCCCTTCAAGATACTCTGAAATAACTAAAATCTACTTATGTCTCTCTTAAAGTTGCCTCTAAAACAAACTAACACAATTATTATTTTGTATCAATTGTATGATGGTATAATTTTATGTCCACAGAGCTACACAGACAAAAAAAGAGACGTTTTCTCTTCTCTAAGCACAAGAAGTTTTCTACATTGCACTAGCAGGTATGCGGTGGTGGTTTGATTTTTCTTAGCTGGACTGATTTCACTGTTTCAAAATGTTGAGACGGAATATAGATATGTAAACAAATATGGTAGATTAAAAAAAAAAAGAAAAAAATGACAACTGAAATACCATTATTATTTAAATATATACTACCAGCACACACAATTTTCATACATCATGTTAACAGCTGTTCCTGCAAAACTCAAAAATTATCACTTATTTGGTTTATTATGGTTTAACTCCTTGCCACAATAAGTGCTTTGAGCCTTGTTCATACCAGAAAGGCTGGAAATTTAAGTTGTTTTTTTTTTTTTCCACCTGAAAGCTGGGTTTTAAAGAAATTCTCTAATTAACATGTGGATGGCAGCACTGTATACCTATACTTTAAGCATCCTCAAGCTTATTAAACAATTAAAAAAAAATTACCAGCCAGCAATGTTGAACAAAAACATCAAAACATGTTCGCTAATGCCAGTTTTTTGCTATCTACAACTGTGCAAGCTCAAGCTCCACTCTAGCCAATGAGTCCAACCTCTGCCCCAAAGTCACAGCCCATACCTAGCTGCCAACCCTTTCACTTGTACGATGTCTCCGTAATGCACTTCTCTCAAAACGATTTGGAACAGTGAAGAAATGCTATTAAAATTTTTCAAACTAAAGCAGTTTATTTGACTGATCCAGGGATACAGGAAAGTCCACAACCTCCAGCAGGAAGCCAGAGTGAAGTTACTTCCTCCACTGGCTCACCTACAACCAGGAAAGGACTTGTAAAGCCAGGGCTTAACAAATATCTCAAGAGTCTCTATATTCAGAAAGATGATGAATGAAGGAAAATTAAGATTTATTTTTCTTCCCCCACACCTGTTTGTTACAAACATAATTTGCTGTGGTTTTGAAGCCCTTACCTCTTCGTGGTCAAACTACTGACAAACATATAGCTCATGGGCAAACAAATCTTGAACATTTTAAAAAAAATTAGCTACGTAGGAAGTGTGCACAGGGTATTTTAGAATAACTTAAAAGTATATTTTTAAAAAAACCCTTAGAAGTTTCACTGCATGTATGCACACACAAATACTGTGATCAGCCTCTGTAATACAAATGACTTTTCAGCATATACTAGAAATTAATACACCTGCACTCTTAAATCATGAACTTGTCATTGTGACCAGCAATTGCCCAAGGCAGATGTTTCCTTAATTTATTAACTTCAAACATTAAAATACTAATAATGAGATAGATTTTGGAACTATCTGAGCAGTTGCCTTGAGAGCCACTGAAAGTAACTGGTGCTACCAACTGAAAACTCATTTCTAAGGTGAGCAGCAACTGTACAAAGCATTTCAGTCTGAACTGTATGGCACTGTAAATTTACTTTTGCCACCTGCAAAGAAATGTCTTACTTGGATGAGACACATCGTAGTTATAGGGACTCTTACCCAAACAGCACTTAGTCATCTAAGCGCTGTTAAAAAAAAAAAAAAAAAGAAAAGAAAAAAAAACTGCATAAAATTGCTTCATAAATAAAAGAAGCCAAATCACATAGATCTGGCTACATTTATAGTGCAGACCAAGTTTGAAAAGTTCATTATACCTGTAATTAGTTTTGTAAAAACGAATTTTAGTGGCTGCTGAGGTAATTTTCCAGGAGGTTGCTATGGTGACAGGCACAAGGTGCATTACCAAGGTAATGTGTATGTAATGAGCTGCTGACAGTAGCTCTCTCCTGACGTCAAGAAAAACTGCCACAGCCTTGCAGCAGACTTGTGATCTGCACACTGACCAGAACCAAAGGAAATTTTTTGTTTCCCAGTCAGCAATGAGAGAGAAGCACTTATTTTTAATGCACTTTATATTGCCTATGGCAAGGTCCAAAACCACTGCCGGCCTCCAAGGAAGCTGACAGGCTCTGAAAGTGCTAATGATAGCCTTAAAAGAGAAAGTGTTTCAAACATACCTTTTGTCTGTATTGAAAAATAAACAGAAAGAACAGGGTAAGAGGAGTAGACTGACTGACTCAGTATTTTCCTACATACCTTTCTCATACAGAAAATAGGCAAAGAGGTGAGACTCCTAGCTTTAATAAACACCAGAGCAGCTTTAACCAATAATTTCCTCCAAGAAGTTACATACAGCCCCCCTCACTACAACCCTGCAGCTCAACATCCATCTCTTTGCAGAGTTGCATCACCTAATGAAAACTGACCATCAAAACTTACTTTAATTTAATTTCAATGAATGAAGTCTTGAAGCATCTTCGACATGAAGAAACATAAGGTAAACACTTCAGACAAGCATCCTTCTCCAACCATTTTCCAGCCTCTCTCAGGCAAGGTGATAGAGAAGAACATTCTCATGAATAATTCCAAAGATGAATTTCTGCAACTCTAAACTAAATTTAGTGCATAGCCTAATTAATCAAGGGAAGGCACTAAGGGATGGGCAGACAAAGGTAGGAAGAGCTACAGCCTTCAGCTATTACCCTCATTTTCCTTTCCAAGGCTAAAAGTAAGATTATTCTATTCATCAGCACTGCCCAGTAACTCCTGCCCAACTCAACAGGCAAACCTGGTGGGAAAAACATGCTAAATTAATACTCATTAGTACGCTAATAAACCCTGTGCTTAGAAGGAATCTGAAAGACTATATGAACATAGGACAAATTCCTGGAAGACACAATCCTCTGCAACATACTGCTGAGGAGAAAGGATGCGACTGGAACCCCACTAGCATCCTCCAAAAAAATCACTAAACCAAAACCAAACATGATGAGATAACTTACCAATTAACATTGGTAAAAGGGTCAGTCTACAACCAGTAAAGATGACTTGTTACAACCTAGTCAACAAACAATGGGATTTGTTCCTTAATCTACATGGGAAAATGAGAGTACAGGGGAGGAGGAAGGGGACAATACACACAAAACTAGAAAATGCTTATTGTTTAATAGAACATATGTTAGGAGATTCCACTAGAACTCCAGCTATAAAGGCAAACTAACCAGCAACATTTTATACGCAAATGTTTCCAGTGTGCTTAACCACATGCAAGATAAGATACTGTGTGGCTGACTTTTTCCAGGTATGACCTTAATCCTAACTATTTACAAATCTTAAACCCTAAAGCTCCTAGCTTTAATGTGAAAATTTATTTTCTACATGGTTAAGATAGCTCATAGATATGAGCCCTTTCGAAACAATCACCATCATACACAACAGTGACAGTTCAACAGAAAATAAAACACTAACCAAAGCTTAAGACCTAAGCAAATTCTTTAATTAGATTTGCTATACTTCAGTCCTTTAGCTATTCTGTCAATAGGGGGAACTACCCACACTGATGTTTGGTGTTGTTTTTTTGTTTGTTTGCTTGCTTGCTTTTTTTTTTTTTTTTTTTCTGAAAAACTCTGAACTGGCTCTTGAGATTACCACAAACTAGGATTAATTTTGACCATCTGCTGGAAAACAAACTTTGAGAGGGAAAAGCCTTTTTCTGCATTTTCAAAAATGCGTACAAATTTCTTGTCTCTCAACTCCACATATGTAAAATGTTAAAGCTGCCATAGCAGGATTTTTCCTGCTTCACAGAGCTGCCACAAAAACTAACACAAGCATCCACTTTAGTAACATGCAGAAGAGTATACGGAATCAATTTGCAGTGTAATAACACAAGTTGCAAAAACAAACTAAAAGCAAACCAGTATCAAATGCATTTTCAGAATTTCTGTAGAGGTTTCCATTTCTGAGCCTTTATACCACTGGTGGGAAATTGAGGCACTTTTACCAGTTTCCAGAACTGTCTAATCTTAAGCTAAAGCAAATACAGTAAATATAAGACCTTTGAAGTAAGGTAGGATGTGGAGAAGTCTGCAATGTATTCTTTTTATCATTATCCCATCCATATCCTGTCTCCCTCACTTTCAAATTCCATAGCTGCAACCTTAGCAGAAGGCTAAAAAAAAGCAAATAAAAATGCTTCTGCAAACTTTTCTTTATAGTAGAGTGGTTAAAAATTATATAGATATTAAAAGTACACAGTCCTAGAATCATAGAATGCTTTGGGTTGGAAGGGACACTAAAGACCACCCAGTTCCAAGCCCCTCCCATGAGGTGGTTGCCACCCACTGGATCAGGCTGCCCAGGGCCCATCCAGGTTGGCCCTGAGCACCTCCAGGGATGGGGCATCCACAGCTTCTCTGGGCAGCCTGTGCCAGTGTCTCACCACCCTCTGAGTGAAGAATTTGTTCCTAATGTCTAATTTAAATCTCCCCTGTTTTAGTTAAAAATTGTTACCCCTTCTCTTGTCATTATACATCCTGTTAAGAGTCCCTCCCCATCTTTTCTGCAGGCCTCCTTTCAGTACTGGAAGGCTGCTGTTAAGGTCTCCCTGAAGCCTTTTCATCTCTAGGCTAAACAACCCCAACTCCCTCAACCTGTCTTCACAGGAGAGGTGCTCCAGCCACTGAGCATCTTTGTGATCTCCTCTGGACCTGCTCCAGCAGCTCCACGTCTCTCCTGTGCTGGGGGCCACAGGCCTGGATGCAGCACTGCAGGTGGGGCTTGAGGGCAGAGCAGAGGGGGACAATCCCCTCCCTCTCCCTGCTGCCACCCCTCTGTTGATGCAGCCCAGGATGCAGTTGGCCGACAAAACACTAATACGTTTGTCTTCATTCAGTCACATACAGGGTTGTGTAAGAACGTAAGAATCCTCAGCTACTGTGCCTCATCTCACCCCAGACCTCTCCTATGCCTATGGCTATGTTCCAATGAGCTTTATGGGAGTTTCCCAATGCCTTTCAGACTCTTCTGTGCTTTCCTCAATAAAAGACTTCCACTCATGTCAACTTGACAAATTGAGACTGGTATTATATAAACAGAAAAATATTAATAGCTAATATAAAAATTCACATGGAGACAACATAGCTTTAATGCTGTATTTTTTAATACAGGGCAACACCAAAAGGTCATCATCCCTTACCACCATCCATTTTTTGATAATAGATGAGAAATTTTTATCAGAGTTCTATGCTGCATTACTCAAGAGAAACTGAATTTCATGAAGCCAATCTTCAGCAGTCCTCTGATTCCAATGTTAACTTCTACATCACTATTTTATCACAATCTTGCCCCTCAGAAATAAAATATTAACATTTGAGACCAATTCTAGTCACACAGGCATTTTTACTGTTATCTATAACACACAGGATTTAATTTTAAATGCTCTTGCTTTACACTTTTCCCCCCACACTTTACAAATTGCAGTCTCTTCTCAGTTCTATCGTCTGCCAGCCAAGTTCTTTCATATTTTGGCTTCATTTCCACAAAAAGGCAGCTCAACAACACACAGGAACACTTGCTCCATACTACCTACCTCACCACCAGGTCTGCAAAAACAGCCTGTGAGAGAAAGAGGGAAAACCTGGGAAAAGAGAAGTCCTGGGGCACTTTGTTTTTTATGAATTGCATAGAGGTTGTTTGCACTTCCTGCATTGTAGTACATGATGGTACTTTCACCCAGCTTGCATTTGTGAGCATACGTCAGAGGAGAGCAAGGGCTTGAACAGATACATCAAAGAACAACAAAAACAGCGTTCAACTGTTTTCCCGTAGGATCTTATTTCAAGGTTTCGAATGGTGCCTGACTTTCATTCTGGGAAACACGTACACATGCAATAAACAGATGCAAGTAAACTAGACGCACTCTGCAGCTTAGAAGCAGCTTTTAATTACATTTATCAAGTACATACTCATGTATGTTTGTGCCACACATGTACACAAATATGTGCATGGACGTTCAGTTTAAGCAAAGAAGTAAAAATTACTTTGTTAGAAACAAAGTGAGATACAGTTGTTTGTAGCCATCAGGTACTTACTATTTAGTTGAATCTGATAACTGATACTCTCGCCGTCTGTCATAACATTCCTGAATTCCAGGGTCATTCCATAAGCTTCTTATTGCATCTACATACGGGTTCTCAAAAGTTGACACCTTCTCTACGTCGACTTCTCGAACTAACTGTGCATGAGCCTAATTGAAAAAACCAAAACAACGAAATTTACTTCATTTTCCATATTCCATACTTTGCTGATAGCTCATATACAGTGAACATGATTAACAAATAATTTTCAGACTAGCCATCTCGCCAATGTGTACATGCAATTTGAAAAGCCAAGTACTATCCTGTTCAAGGTTGTGAAGACAGGGAAAGGAGACTACCAGTACACAGAGTTCTAAAAATGAGAAAGCTAAAAATGAGAAAGAACAGAGGAACCTCTGTGTATGTATGCATGTATTTAAGGCAAGTACGTAGATCTCAACATGGATGAGCACATTTTGTACCTTTTATGCTACTAGACTCTGTCAGACAGAATACCTACCATCCAGCCTACCAGACAAACCACTCATTAGCAACTCAACATGGGATAACTGGTCAACATGAAGACAAAAAAAAAAGAAGACAACCAAAAACATATAATATTTAGAGACGAATATTTTACCAATATTTGTATTAATGTGAACTAACAGTGATGATGCAGGAAGGACCATCGTGGACTTATTGGGGAAGATCTTAAAATAAGAATGAGAATAAATAAGAGTACTGTAAATCACAAATGAGCAATGATGAGGTGTGTTTGAACCAAGACAAAGAGCAGTACATACAAGATCAGGACAGAAAGTGAATTAACAAATGTGGGCCTTTATTTCAGACTATGTTTACTCCAATCTAGTATCATTTAGATGGAATGGATGATGTGTTTGCAATTTTGTATTTCATTAAGCTAATTATAAAGAAAATTTTAAATTTTTATTTTTCAGGTACAGTTTTAGGGCATATAAAATACCTGCTTTTTAAATGACAACCAGTTAACTAACACAACAGAATCAGAGTCTGATGAGACCCAAGAAAACAGAGAGGAGGGAAGGAATTTGCCTTTCATTGAAGTTCATTTAAAAAAATCCTTCAAGTTACCACAAACGTAACAAAACTTACTATTAAGTAAAAAAAAAAAGCAAAATTCTTGGAAAAGTTCTCAAGTTTCAATTTGTAAGATAAATTATGGTTTTACTATATATTACAGGGATTCTTGAAAAGTAAGCTCTAAAATCAGGATTTGCCAATAGGAAATAATCCCTAATAAATACATGACACTCCTAAACACTGTTAAAATTTAGCTAAGGCCTATGGAGACAGAGCAGAACAATTTGTAATCTGTGCAGGAAATATTACGTACACAATTCAGTACATGAATATACCTGTGTAGACATAGATACACATACAAACATACTGAGGAAAAACAATAGAAGAAAACATAATCAAGTAAAAAGGGTTATATCTAGTCTGATTTCAGGCAATGACACAAATCTTTCCATTTTAATTTAGGTGAAGGTATACTGAAAGGAGTGTTCTAGCTACTTTTGAATAAATCTGTTGTCTGTTTACACATGTACATCATACTCCTTCCTAAACAGCCCAGGAGAATGATGCTACTGCTCACTGCTTAACAAAGAATTATATATACAGCTATTGTGGAAGCAAAAACCTTCAAGTTCAATGCAAAAAAACTTGTCTTAAAGATGCAGCAAACATATGTTCTCGGTTACCAGAAGCCTATCTCAAAGGTTCTAATGAAAAATATTTTCTTCTGCATCATGTCCACACATCCTCAAAATATCTGGACAAACCATGATGGTTCTCTAAACATTCTCTAAAAGGTGCTCAAGTATTCAACATTGGTAGTAGAGGACATCATAAAGGGTAATTGTTTTATTCATTTACCCATCTAGACTTGCACTAGTACAGTTGTCCAAGATACTGCATTGTTTATCAGTTCTGTGTATTCTGCCATAAAATTAATATGACTTTGGGCTACAGGTAAATCTTATGAAATAATCTACAGTATATGCTGGTAAGTTATATCCAACACAAAATTAATTCAGTTTTTTAAAATGATAAGTATTTCCCAAGCGAACAGTGCTTCTGCTTCCTTGTGGTTTGCTTGGGTACACTTGTGAGAGCTTGTACTCCACTGATTTACAGCTCAGCAAATTCTGATCATCGCTTTTGATGTTAGCACTCAAATTATTTGCAAGAAAAAAATATCTAAGGGCTCATTATTAATCTAGTTTCTGCAAATATAAACTTTATATAGTACTTCTTAGTCTTCACTAATATTTTTGCTGTACCCTAAAATTAACATTACTTTCGGGAGTGGAGTAAAGTTAAGCTGTCACTATTTAGAAAATTGTTCCTTCTTAGATTTCTGTCTTTTGGGACATCAATAATTACTATCAAAGCACTAAAAGAACAACAAAGTGAACAAGTAAACTCACTCCAGACAAACTGAAGGATTCAACACATACTATCAAATTCAAATTGGTAATTAAGATGCCGTTACTGGTTCGGCTGCAATGTCCTGCGCAAGAAGTCTACATGGTGTAGCTGCTTTTCAGCCCAATACACTATTGACATCAGGAGGCATCTGCCATGGCCATCAAGTACGAGAATATTTGTGCCAATATCCACATTATTTGCCACAGATCTTATGAACGCTTATTCAATTATTTATAACAAATTATGCCTATCCTAGATTTAAGAGTTTCTTCACTGATTTCTACAACTAATGATACCAGAAGAAGAAAACTGGAATTTTATGGAATACCATTAGACACCGAAAACAGGAAATCTGAGCCAGGAGAGATACCAAAATAACCCATATCTTCTTCATCACCATTCCCCTCAGAAAACTACTGACAGTGTTAAAACTTAAGCGTGAGCTAAAATACAATTACACCTTGTCTGTTTGTCTACCTGACAGTACTCTCTTACACACAAACCATCACAAGCAAGTTTATTTTTGAACCTCTAGGCTCCATCATACCAGTTTTCTACCTATTATCTTGTAATTCTTTGAAAGTTCTGATGCTTCTTAGGGACTAACTAGGCCAGCCGATGGATGTGTTCTGGTATTTTCTCTCTATGCACAGCGACCATTTGGAACTTTACAACAGTGGCTAGAATCAATGTTTTATCAAGCTTGGAAAAAGGCTCAGATTTTTATATTCCTTTTGATATATAACCTCTGTAATTTTTCCAGAGTACTTCTCCAATCTATGAATGATTTCTATGACAGAGGACAGGCAGAAATGCGATCTATTCCAAAAGAAATTCCTCTGGGATCCTAAATCCACAAGACAAAGCAATATGCTTGAGATGCAGCAGGCAAGGTTGTTTTGTACCAATGAACTCTGCAGACCAGATGATTTTAAGATGCCCATTAAAAGAATTACCTCACATGGGAAAGAACATCTTAGGAAATTTTTTCTGTTTCATAGACGGACTTCCCAAACCTACCAGAAGAAGTCTGTAAATTACAGCCTGGCTGTGATGTTTGGCTGTCAGTAACTAAGTGATAAAGCACAGTCCTATTAGGTCTGGATGCTGAAGTTAACAGTGATTGCAAAACTGAGTACAATGGCATGTGATCAGATGCAAGCAGTCCAGGAGCTGAATGGAAGTCACTACAAAGCCACCATCACGATCGTGGACATACAACATTTCTTAATAATGCAGCTTAAAAGCAGAAATGATTATTTGTATCAGTTCAACAAGTGTTATGAGTCATTTATAGGTTCAGACCCTGATGACACGTATGGTTCATACAAACACCTTCCCTACCCTTACAGGGCTGTATAGCAAGGCATGCTGCTTTGGAGACTTTCCCGTAAACCTGCAGATATTTCAAGCAGGTTCTCCATTCAAGCAGAGCAATGCTAGACTATTTCACTACCTTGAAAACAGAACAGCTAGGGGATACGTTTCTTAACATGCCAGAAAACAGGAATCTGACTAATAATCATTCTCAGGTAGAAAAGTGAGAGTTGGGGCTGTTCAGCCTGGGGAAGAGAAGGCTCCAGGGAGACCTGATAGCGGTCTTTCGGTACCTAAAGGGGGCTACAAGAAAGAAGGGGACAGACTCTTTAGCAGGGCCTGTTGTGATAGGACTAGGGGAAGTGGTTTCAAACAGAGAGGGAAGATTTAGACTGGATATAGGGAAACTGTGTTTTTATGCTAAGGGTGGTGAAGCACTGGCACAGGTTGCCCAGAGAGGTGGTGGATGCCCTGTCCCTGGAGACCTTCAAGGCCAGCCTGGACAGGGCTCTGAGCAACCTGATCCAGCTGTAGGTGTCCCTGTTCACTGCAGGGGAGTTGGACTAGATGGCCTTTAAAGGTCCCTTGCAACTCAAAGGATTCTATGATTCTATGAAAATGTAAAGATGAAATAGTCAAAAACCACTGTGTGATTTTCAATTGCATGGTTCATGATAAACATGCAGGAGGAGGGAACTGTGTACCTTCTTCACTTTTACTCCCCATGCAACATGAAGATATGCACAGCTACACAGACACAAAAGGAGAAATAAGGCCGTATGACTGCTGTGTCACACTTTTAAAGTGACAGGGTGAACTGAAATCCATTAGAAATTGAGATTAATTTACCGAGTGCCATTTCATCGCAAATAAGCACATGATTGGCATGCAATTGTTCTAGCCCACAGTGCAACATGTAACATCATCAATATGGTGCAAATATACTACATCAAATCAATAAGCATCAATAAGCTATTCTGTATGGCTGACATAATATATTCCAACTGTCTATGCATCCCTCTGCCTAAATGGGATAACTTGCAAACCAGACTCTATAATCACCTCAGTAATGCTCTCACTAGGCTGATGGTTTGCAATCAACACAAAACCTTAAATGGAAACAGTGAATACACATTACACACCATGACTGCAATACCACACAACCTCTACTGACTTCTTACCAATAAACTGTCTTTTAATGACTTGCAACAAACTTGTTAAGTAGCAGCATATAACCAGGAAGTAAGATATTGAAGAAAAGGGTAGTACCACAGGCGAGCTTTTCCATGAAGATAGGAAATCATATGCAATTTCTGCAAAACTACTTTAAAAGCTTACAGCTCCAGGCTGCCTGGAAAGAGAAGCATAACTGTAATATGCTGGAGCATTTGCTCTCTGTCATACAAGTCTCCAGTGCTTGATCTGATTCTGGTATACCAGGCAATTCACCAGGCATTGGTATGTAGTGGCACTTCAGACTGGATGAAAATTACAGGCGTAAATAAAATTGAAATGTAGTCTAATTTTTTAAATTACTTTACTGTGACTACTAAGGTCACAGTGATTTCTAAGCAGCTTTTATTCTCTTTGCTCCTAGAGTGAGAAGGAAGAACAACAGTTAGAACCAAAACAATCTATATTTGGAAAGGAGAAACTTCTCACACTCCCGCTTGAGTACACAAGATCTAGGCTTTCTTGAGATAACTCAGTATTCTGTCAATTGCTCTCTTTGATGACAGAGATGAAAGAGAGAAATTGAAATTCTCACCTCAGGTTTTAATTATTCTCCCCTTTTCCCTTGATCTAGCTGCTTCATTTTAGGATTCAAAGTAAAATACACTCTAGTACTAGTATAAGATCTGTTAAAAAAAAAGGTAAGATCTTCTATCCTCTCTTGAAAAAGTTTCATATTCCTAACTCTTCAGGTAGGTCCTCAAGATGTCTTGGGGACTTTTGGCTACTTTCTTTCTTAGGTGGTATTTTTGTGAGGTCAGCTGATTTTGAATATTGTAACTTCAACTGTTGATGAATGTTACATGCTGCTGTTATATGCTTTCTGAATATTGCCTGAGATAGCAATGCAGAGCTGGAAGATGACATCAATGTCCCCAAACTGAACATCCGGTTGCTAGTGCCTCTTACAAAAAAGATCATACTCACAGTTTTACTATGGGTGGTATGTTACATTTGCAAATTAGACATTTCCATATCTCCTGCTTGTAATAAATGTAGCACCCCAGCTGGAATTTCTACACACTTGACATGAAATTGCATACCGAGCCATTGCTTTTCTGACATGTGAGTTAAATATCCATCACTTTTGTTGTGAGGATTCCAGAAACAGAAATTGCTTTATGGTCTGTACAAAAACTCTTAGTGTGTGACTTTTAATCACTTTCATACACCTCTTTATGGATCAGCCAGCTGCTATGCTGCTCCTTTCCAACTGTAATTCACCTGCAAGCATTTTTTGTCATGCTGGGAGGCTACACATTCTGCTCCAAACTCGCTCAAGATAATCCTTCTATTTAAATATCCCACTCTATTGCCTTCATTTCTGCTAAAAACCATTAAAACAAACAAACAAAACCTACATGCAATCATATTTTAATAGTGAATAACAGCTCCCACTTATTTAATTATGGAATTCGCTAAAGTCCACTTACATACATTTAACCGCTTGATTAGGATTTTAATCCATTAATTCAGCAAGTTTGTAGCTTGTTTTACTTTGAAGAAAATAGAGCAACAAAAGTAAAATATAGACCATATAAGTAAAGAGAGATCCAGAGCACTGGACTGCAAAATTATACTACTTCTTAAAATGAGGCAATCCTTAAACACTACATTTTCCTTTGTTTTCCAAAGGTTACTTTTACCACCAAATTTTCACAGATTTCAGGCAGGTGTCAAGATTCTGAAATTATGCTCCTGATTCAAACAAATACATAAGATTTCCAAGCAAGTAATGGCAGATAGTCGTCAAGAAACACTTAATTTTATCAAAAACTGAAAATGAATTGCAGCATTTGGGTTCTGACATTGCTAATCTGAACATAAAACTAAATTCAGACTTCTCTTGGACATAGTTATTAGCAACTATTTATATCCTAATGAAGTCCTCGTAATTAACAGCTGACAAGCTTAAGGGGGTACAACCTTCTAGTGGTAGAACCTATTTCCTAAATTAACTCAGATCTTCAATGGCAGAAATTAACTTCAAAATATTTCAGATTTAAATCAATGTAAGCAAGAATTCTCAACAAGATCTTCCTTCTCAAAACTAGTTGTAGTTATCACAAATCGTCCAAATTACTGCTCTGTCTAAATAAAGATAGTGTTATCAACAAATATTTTCAAGAACACACCCAAGCATGCACATACAGTCATGTTTTGAGAAAAAAAACCCATGGCCTAGACATTTTCCTTCTGAAGACTGCATTTACTCTGAGATCTTCACATAAATATTGGGCAGTAATTGTACAAATATTTACGATAACAACACATAACCAAATATGCCATTGTTTCTTGAACCAGCTAAACCAGTTCATATATACACAACAAAAATGAGGGATTGCTTCTCAGTGTTAGCCCAGCTAGAATTCCAGTTGTCTCTGAAACTATTGCATAATGCCTGCATGAGTAAATAAGGTGTACAGAGCCAGAAGGCAGATATGCTTGAAGCTAGAAAACTCAGAGAACATGCTCCAATATATTCAGCTGGTACAAACCAGGGCAAGACTTAGCTGAACAGAAAGCAATGCCAACCTCAGAGTCAAGGATGCATTTTCTGTTCCATCATGGCTCAACAGCATGCACCTGACAAACTCATCATCAGGAAACAGTATTCAAAGTATTGGACCACACTGTAATAAACAAACAGAACTGCTCCCTTACAACCCTTCCTGCAGAGCATCTCCCAAATGCTTTGCACATAGTAAAAAAACTATGGATTTAAAAATCAGGAAGGGTTATAAACAAGTAAGTAAATTCAACTGCAAGGCTCTCTACAGTGACTTCATGAGAATCCAGGATAGATCACTGTAATTTTTAACTAACCCTTCTATTCTACATCTATCACAGATTTTAAGAGCTTGCTAGTAGCCCTCATGTCCTACTACCTGTCTTTTAAGAATGGTGTTCAATAATAGCATCACAAATAACAGCAAATTTTCCTGTAGTAATGGTTTACCATGTCGTATAGTTGGATTTATGGAAGAATGTTACACAGACATAGGCACACTGAAATTTTAACTCCATTTTCAAGCAAAATAACCACCTGTACTTCACAATCCTATAAGAATCCACTACTTCAGTCAACCACTGCAGGACAACCATAAGTGTATAACAAAATAAAACAACAATGCTCATGTATGTGAATTCTCACTTAAGAAGTGTACACAAGCACAGAGCTCCTGCAAAGCTTGTACAAAGTCTGAAAGAGCCTTGCACAACAGATGCTTTTAAGGATCAGAAGAGAAACGGCTTTGCTTGGCTTCATGAATTCAAGTAGCCAGAACTGAAAGGACCACATCACTCTTTTATATATTAGAGGTTAGAGTCATTCGATTCAGGCAGGTCAGAAATTCAGCAATCCCATTCAATTGCCTACACGAAGGAACCGCGTAAGTCTCACTGTCTGAAATCAAGAGAAGAACCTAGAGGTGAACATGGGACAGGCAAAGGGAACTGAACAGCAGGTTTCTTTTTCAGAGTAACGTCTTCCTCTTCCTGTTCCTATTCAGACGCGTAAATACTTACATTTAAAAAAAATCTTGTGTAGAATATTGTATCAATTTTCAGTTTCACATATATACATTATAATTTTTAAAAGAGTACCACAAAGAAAAATACTTCACCTCTGTATTTTTAAGCCATTCTTCATTTTATTTTTAAAGGAAAAGAGTGCCCTCTGCTGACTAATTCATAACAAAGAAAGCAATATTTTCAAACCAGTATTTCTAGAAATACCAGAGGACTGGGAGGGTCCCCTTGAAAATAATGAATGATTCCAGCAGGAATTTTCCCCTGCAAAAAATTGCAACAAACTTAAATGGCTGCACTTACGCGTTCTCCAACCAGGAAGATTCTCTTTCTAAACAACTACCTCATTTCTTGGACATAAAACTTTGAAAAATGAGTTCCAAACTTAACCTCGGCATACAAAGCTACACAACACAGTATCATCTACTTCTTTCGGGTAATTTCATTAATCTCTTTTATGTCTTGAGTAATGAACCGACAAAACTACCAAAAGGAGAAAAATTTAATCTCAGAATCAAAGCTGTTCTTCTGAACAGGGTCACACAAGAATGAATTTTGCCCCAAGTTCCAACATTATTTTCTCCAGAGAAACCACAGACATATTATACCCTGGTGATGAGTAACTATTTGAAACATGCCTTGAGGGAGAATAAAAAGAAAAAAAAAAGAGCTTTTTTTGCCACGTGTGACCTAAAAAAGTGATAGCTCCTTAATCTTAAGAAGGTATCTTCTCATTCCTAGAAACATACTGTACTTCTGCTGGCTCAAATCAGATGCCAAGAAGAGTTTACTTAAACAAGGACAGCAAAGCACTGCTGACTGCTCTTACAAGGCTTCAGGCAAAATATCAGACTCCTGAAACATAGTGCCAGCTTCAACCATTAGGAAGGAGGGAGAAAAGCCAATACAATACAACATTCCTACCCTGAAATTACAAAATTGAGTTTATACAAATAAGAGTTTGAAAAGCTTCTTTGCTGCCTGTAAAAAATTTATTCATACTCTCACTTAAAATAATTAATATGTATTTTAAAATGATTAATTCTGCTTACTAACTAATCAGTATTTACAGGGAGAGGTCACAATAGTTTTTTTTAACAGTCATTTGAGAAGGCTTATTTATCTGCCAAAGTATAAATGGATTATCCTCCCAAGATTGTGGCCAAAATAGGACATGGTCCTTATAACTGTACCAATTGTAACATTAATCATTAAATGAGGGGAAAAAATCTTTTTGGTATTTTTTGTTTGTTAGTTTGTACTGTGTTTTTAGTAATCTAAATGGCTTATAAAAGCACATGTTTTCAGTTAGAGTTAAACCTATGTGAAGGAAAGCAAAACTGAATATTTTTTATGTAATGTTGACAAAACCGTACCTGGAAGAGGTTTTTAGTAACTGAATGAGAAAGGTAGAAAAGCACCAACAGCATCTACTGAGAAAAACTCTGTATTGTTTTTAATTAGTGTAGCAAGGTTTCTATCCAGTCACCTAATCCTGTTGTATTCTGGAGGGACAAAGTCAAAAGCCACATACTGACACATCACATAAAATCCCCTGGAGAGAGAAGGTTTTATGTAGCCATAAAGGCTCCAGACCTAGCCCTTTGTGATTCTTTCAGAAAGGCCTGGAGCGGTCTCCCAATAAATATTCAAGAGAAATTTATCAAGTTAAATTAGGGAAGCTGCCAGTGTAGCCAAGACAGGTTGTTCGTGTTCCATTTTCTTACACAGAAATAAAGAGCGTATTCAAAAGCCTTATCTACTCTGTCCACACATACTATCAGACCCAGACAACTGCTTAAGAAATAAGGACACAGCTACTCCACACAAATCACTTTGAACTGGGATTACACTATTAATGCAGATGCTGGTAGTAAGACCGAAGTAGACAGTTAACAGAAATAGTCCGCAGTTAGTCTGTAAAAGCGAAGACAGTGTTAAATCCACTCCAGAAACAAGAAAGGATTAGGCTGAAAAGGCAGTAAAGCACTATTGTTCTGACCGAATACGAACTGATGCTATCATGATAATTTCTGTTTTCCTCAGTGGGCTTTAATCTCCACCTCAATACAAAAATGAGTGTAGTGACTTCTAGACAAAATACATATTTTAATCCAGACTTCTGGCCTCAGATGAACCAGAGATTCTGCTAAATGTGAGTAATACTTAGCTTTATTTGATCAATACAATACTTTGATTTCATGAAATCAAACTGCTCACAGAAAAAAATAAAAAACAAACAAACAAACAAAAAAAACACATTATATCAGGTGCACCTCTGTATGTCTGTAGATAGGCCAGGACACAATTTCTCCAGCTAAACAGAGCACAGCTAGAGTGTGTCAGAAGAAATTTAACACTGGTTTTGCACCCAACCAACACTTTTTTTTTTTTTTTTTTGAAAGTTAGGATCTCAATAGCTTCTGCAAAACAGCAACCCCACAGTCCCTCTAACACATGATGGCTGCTCTACTGACTGGTTGTCCTGTTGGTCATCACCTGGCAGTCCATCTATTTAGGTATTTTATCACTGCTGTCCTTAAACAGCCCCTGGAATCTAACACACAGACCAGGAATCACAGGCTCAGAACATACCGAGTTGGAAGGGACCCACAAAGATCATCGAGTCCAACCCTGGCCCCACACAGCACCACCCAAACCCAAACCCTGTGCCTGAGAGCAGTCTCCAAACGCTCCTTGAACTCCAGCAGCTTGGGGCCGTGCCCACTGCCCTGGGGAGCCTGCTCCATGCCCTCCACCCTCTGCTGCAGAACCTTTTCCTAACCCCCAGCCTGACCCTCCCCTCACACAGCCCCATGCTGTTCCCTCGGGTCCTGTCGCTGTCCCCAGAGAGCAGAGATCAGCACCTGCCCCTCCGCTCCCCTGGGAGGGAGCTGTAGGCCGCCATGAGGCCTCCCCTCAGCCTCCTCTGCTCTGGGCTGCACAGACCAGGGGACCTCAGCTGCTCCTCACACCTCTTGCCCTCCAGACCCTCCACTACCTTTGCAGCCCTCCTCTGGACGCTCTCTAATAGCTTTATGTCCTTCTGATGTTGTGGCACCCAAACCTGCACCCAGTTCTCGAGGTGAGGCTGCAGCAGGCAGAGCAGAGCGGGGCAATCCCTGCCCTCTCCCGGGCTGACACTGCTGGGCCTGGGGCACCCAGGGCACGGTTGGCCCTTTGGGCTGCCAGGGCACACTGCTGGCTCATGTTCAACTTGCTGCCAGCCAGAACCCCCAGATCCCTTTCCATGGGGCTGCTCTCCAGCCTCTTGTCACCCCCTCTGTACATATAGCCAGTGTTAGCATGTCCCAGGTGCAGAATTAAGCACTAGTCATTGATAAAGTTTACACGGCTATTGACTACCCAGATATCTAATTTGTTAAGATCTCTCTGCTCTACCCTGGAGACAGTCAACAATTTCTCCCCGTTTAGCATCATCTCCAAACTTACTTAGTATTCGAGTTCTGCATCCAGATCATTTAGGAAAACACTGAAGAGAACTGGCCTCAAAATGGAGCCTTTGGGAACCCCACAAATGACTGCAAGCCTGATGTAACCCCATTAGAGCCTAACCTATCATACAATTGTCTGCCCTTCATATTATGTACTTTTCTAGCTGTTTGCTGGACATTTTGTCCAGACGGATACTGTGAGAAGCAGTACTGAAAGTTTTGCTGAAATACAAAAATGTTACATCTACCAGCTTCCCTTAGCCAACTAAGAGGGGACTAGTGCAGGACAAGGCACCCGCCCTTAACCAGCATGAGCACAAGTCCTACTGGGAAATGTTAGAAGGCAAATTTTTAAGAGGTAGGAAAGTTGGAAATGTAAAATACATGATAAGGACATGGCTCCGCCATTGTATTCTTATGTTGGTACATTTTCCTTCACAGTATTATTTTGATGCAATAACTTAAATATGTTTTTACACGATTGATTTAAATAACAGATTTAGTTAAAAAGATCAACACTAAGCAGATAGAGGGGGCCATTAAAGATGTATGCTAATTCAGTAGGTATGGGATGTAGCGTGGAACATCCCTTATGATAAAGTTTGAATTTTATGATTAAAATACAATCATATGATCATGATTCAGAAATCAACATAACACTTTCTACTTTACAGAAATACTCTCAGTTGCTAACTTTGTCAAGCTGTCAAAACTTTTTAACCAAAATCCATAGGCGGTGGACTTCTAGTAGCTGATTAATTCATCACTTCCTTGGTGTCATGCTGGTGGATTATCTTTAAGTGTAAACAAAGTAATAAAAAACACTTAATGGAAAGCTAAGCAATTCACAGCACAGTTCAGGGAAAACTAAACTTTCTTTTACTTGTGGCACATAAAAAAGAACCCCTAGAATCTAGGATTTCAGTGCTGTTTCTCCTGCATCTATTTCCTTTTAATAATTTTCTTCCATAGAACTAATTGCTGTAACTGTTAACCTGCAGTGTACTGAACTGAACTTTTACAAATTTTATAGCTTTTTTTAACTAAAAAATATTACTTAGAAAATAGAAAACTGAATTCTGCTATGAGGTCTCTCCATGAAGTAATCAGTTCTTTTTTCATGCGATCACAAATTCCAAATAGTCTTCTGCATCCTTTTTCAAGAACTCTGCATTCCCCAATATAGCAAAGTCTTCCTTAGTTGGAGGTTCTGTGATGGAGACAGCTTCCAGTGCATTCAGTGATCCCAATAATCCACCACCATGAGAAGTACAAATCTCAAGGCAAATTTTGATTAGCAACTATCTTGCACAACCTATTAATCACAGAGCAGTAAAATCATTCCATTCTAAAAAGGAAAAAAGTAAGAAACCAGTCTGAGGTCAGAAAGACTTTTGCTCTTTATAGGTCACCCTCTTTTCAGTTTAAGCATCAAAAAGCAAGAAATCTTTGCAGTGTTTACTCCTGAGAGTCAGCATGTGACTCAAGTATAATGAAGGAAAAAAAAAAAAACAATGAAATAACAACAAAAAAAACTGCCTGGATAAGAACAGTGGGCTCTGCCTATCCCTATTGCTGTAGCCGCTGCTCTGCAGAAGCTGTCTCAGCCTTCTGCACAGGGTCGCAAATACAGTTTCAACTCTGACATGTAGGTTATGTGTATGCCATTCAGAAGACCTATTAGCAAGGAAAAAAGTTTGTTAAAGTACAGGCTTTTGAGGAGGAAAGAGAAGTTAATTAGAAATTGTATTTTGATTCCATAAAGACAAAAGATTTGACAAACTGCTTCATACAATTAAGGCAAGCATGTATTTATGGGCTCTCAATGCTATCAGAGATGTCACTCTGGGAATATAACATTACTTTCACAGGAATCAATGAATTCTGTCTGTAAGTCTTGATTCATCATAAATATCATACCTCCCAGTCACAATACTGCTGTAATTGCAAGCAAAACCTTTGATCTAGAAATAAAAGTAATAATAATCTAGGTGTTTGATCATTACAACCTCATAACATACTCAATATTCCTCATCTCTATGATTGACAGGATCAATGGCAATGTCTTGGGTCCGGCACTAAAACTTCCACATCAAGAAAGAAAGAACAAAACAAAGACAAGAAGGAATAAATAATGAAAAGAATTCTCTAACCTTTAAAGCATTTAGCAACCTCATTTTCTCTCCACTGAAATCTAAATTAGAATAACTCCTGCCAATCTGTACTGAATGAGCAATGCAAAAGTTACTGCCCCTGTGTGAACCAGGTAAATTGCAAAAATTCCATAAGGGTCTTACAAAGATATGGGAGTTGTATTCTTCTCCTTGCTTTGTCTTGTTACCAAACCACACTGGAAACCTAACTATCAGACATATTTGATGAATGATAGTAACTAGTCCAAAAGGCTGTATTACATAATTACAGGTTTCATAAACTGAAAAATGCCCAGCAATCCTTCTCTAAGGATTACTTTGAATTCAGTGTCCTTAATTTACATCAAATCTACTTTTATTAATACAATATACAGCAACTCAGTCTATTTTCCTGTCGCTTACGCCACAGAAAATGTGATGGCAATGAAGAGAAAGAGATGGGAAAGGAAATGGCATCTATAAAGACTATTATATTCTGTGGGCACTGCTGTCTCCTACTGTCCTAAGAGAACAACTACAAGAGGAAAGCTGCATGCTTGCAGGGAAAGTATTAAAAACATTCCTAAGCCAGTATTTTAGAGGTATATTTGAGCTGAAGTGACTATCCTCGTTGCACTACCTTTAACCAGAGATTCAAAGGGTGAAATACAGAATTTAATAAAAATAACTGAGAAACACAGCTCTAGCCATATGGTTACAGATTTTTATTACTTTTCGTGGTAAAGGCACCACCATCTTGGCTGTTTTCATGTATAACCCTCTCAAACCCTCTTTACGGTTAAGTCCACTTCCAGTACTAAATGTTCAAGTGATGTACCAGCATCAACACAGAACCTTGACTGTCAAACATTAAAGCTACTAAGGGTTCATACCTCCCTAAAAAACTGAAGAAAGATGTTTTATGCTGCCCTTCTCTCTTCACCAAGAAGCCTTGCCCATATAAATGCTGGCCTGTCTTTCAACATGAGTAAATAAAGATGTCAGAACAAGCAACAAGCAGAGTAAGTGCTCTGGGAGAAAGCAAATTACTCATCCAAGTGTCCTAGTGGCAGCTTGCCATGAACTTGTGAGCTATACCAAAATGACATCACACAGAGCAGAAGACAGCTGCCCCTCATCAGCTGCATAACAATGGAAGAGATGCTTAGTGGTTTCTCCACAACAAGAAAAGAAGATGGGCATGCCTAGACACTCCACACTTTTGCATTAAATGGTGAATTGCTTTTGCAGAATACTGAATGTTGAATTTGACTGTGGATTATATTTTGCAATCACTGAAGTATGTTCTCTCAGTCAGGCTGCAAATGAAAAGCTGAAACTGAAGAGCCTTGTAAGGTTTGGAACTGCAGGAAAGAAACAAGGAAGCAGGTTGACATACGAAAAGCTGATTTATGAATGAGAAAAAATCTTCCTTTTTCCCATTCTTGCTTTCACTGTCTTTAGATTGACATTCTAAGCAGTTTTCTTTTATAATGGGGAAAAGGAAGGCTAAATCCAACATTAGCATAAAAGTAAAATCTGTTGTAGTTTCCATCTTAAAATTTAAAACTGTGATGCGCACACATTAAATCTTTACTTTTTATATTTAACAAACAGGTTTCCTTAGATCTAAATAAAAAATACAAATCTGCTTGCCAAAGAGGTTACAAACATTTCATTCAGCTGATCCAGAAGAAATAAGTATAATCAATTTGGTTACGTAGTCACACGCTAAAGTCATATCCAGAAATATGACTAAGTGAGAAACAAACAAATCAGTATGACTTGAACATCATTTCAGAAAGTTCTTAAATAAAATTAGCAAGGGAATGTATTTTACTGAAAGGTAATTCAGATCTACATAAATTCTAACACTCTCTACATGTTAGATACACTACAGTAAATACAAACTCACTTTCTGTGCTCAAGCTATGATGTTAGACTCTTCTGCAAATTTGAAAGAGATTGATCTTTCTGCTTTCATACAAATCTTGATTTTTCATTTTCAGAAGACAAACATCATAGAAATCACCTGCCCTATATATCATTTATCTGAACGAAGCTTGCTAGGTTTTTTAGTACAATCTTTATCATCAGCTAAGTCGATACTGTAGCAGTGACACTGGAGGAGAAAACAAGACTTCAGAAAATTCTAAAAAGAGAAGAAAAGAATGGAAATGAAGAGATGCTGAAGAGCAGGAGTTAATATTGAGCATAAATGCCAGATTTAAAATGATGTAACTGAAAATTCTTCAAAACTCTTAGTGCAAATGAAAATGTAAAGCTATACTAGAAAACAGCAAATATTGGAAACAGTGTTGTAGAGAACCTAAGATAATTATGGACTATGTCATGTCTCAAAATGTGCACTGGACAACCTCCTAAGGGCCAAAACGAACAGAGCAAGCAGCTCCAGTGACTAAAAGAAAAACCTTAAATAAACTCTACTTATTGATTCACGAGAAATATTCAGGGATGCCATCCAGAGGGACCTGGACAGGTCCCCACCTGGAGAGGTGGGCCCATACCAACCTCATGTAGTTCAACAGGGCCAAGTGCAAGGTCCCGCACCTGGGTCAGGACAATCCCAAGCACAAATACAGGTTGGGTGGAGAATGGCTGCAGAGCAGCTCTGAGGAGAAGGATTTGGGGGTGTCGGTTGATGAAAAACTCAACATGAGCCAACAATGTGCCCTTACAGCCCAGAAGGCCAACCGCATCCTGGGCTGCATCATGAGAAGCGTGACTAGCAGGACAAGGGAGGTGATCCTGCCCCTCTGCTCTGCTCTTGTGAGACCCCACCTGGAGTAATGCGTCCAGTTCTGAGGCCCCCAACACAAGAAGGACATCGAGATGTTGGAGGGGGTCCAGAGGAGGGCCACAAAGATGATCAGAGGGCTGGAGCACCTCCCCTACAAAGGCAGGCTGAGTGAGTTGGGGTTGTTCAGCCTGGAGAAGAGAAGGCTCTGGGGGGACCTGATAGTGGCCCTCCAGTACCTGAAGGAGGCCTACAGGAGAGCTGGGGAGGAACTCTTCAGAAGGCCATGATAGGACTAGGGGTAATGGCCACAAGCTGGAAGAGGGGAGATTTAGGCTAGATATTAGGAAGAAATTCTTTCCTGTGAGGGTGGTGAGACATCGGAACAGGTTGCCCAGAGAGGCTGTGGATGCCCCCTCCCAGGAAGTGTTCAAGACCAGGCTGGACGGGGCTCTGAGCAACCTGGTCTAGTGGGAGGTGTCCCTGCCCATGGCAGGGGGGTTGGAACTGGATGGTCTTTAAGGTCCCTCTGAAACCAAACCATTCTTTGATTCTATGATTCTATGATTCTATGGTTAAGAAAAAAAAAAAAAAAAAAGAGGAAAGAATAGACAAGCAAAAACATTTCAGACAAGAACTGTTTTCCTTGATATCGTGTAATACGGATGAAAAGGAATTCTACCCCCTGTAACTAGAATCTGTGAATTCATTATTCTGATCTATATAGAAAACTTATGTCTTTAATTTAAATGTCTGAAATAATGCATTCAGAACAGATCATCTTGTATATATAATGATTAGCATGGACATTAATGTCTGAGCTATCATTATGACTACTCAGCAAAACAAAGAGCTAGCCATAAAGAATTACAAAGAAAACCCATGTGCTTGTGTTAACACATTGGTGCGCTACTGGAGGACAACAGCCTTCTGGCTGTTTTGGAGCCAGACAAAATCTTCTGAAGTCTGTAGAATTATTAAATAGACAAAATCAAACATGAAAGCTGTAGAATAAATAAAATAAAATAAAAACAAACAACAACAAAACATGAACTCATTAATGTATATTTAACCACTAAATCTTTATCTGTATGGTTTGTATTTTTCACCCATACCATGCTCCAGATATTTTTCTCCTCATGACAATGTATTAGGCACTACTACTTTCTTTTTGTTTTTATCTCACATTAAGTGCTTAATACTTATTCAGGTATTTTAAACTGTTTTGTTTGCTGGAGGCCTTGCGCATAGGTTGATAAATTTGACCACTCCCTCCATGGAAACTTCATTTGCACTGCAAAACTAAGCTCTTTCCCTTTCTGTTGAAACACAGTTCACGAGCCAGACATGTAAGTCTTGGTTTCCTTTCAAGATGTTAAACTGTTCTGAGTTCTTTCAGTAAGTTTGGAAGCCAGCCAGCTTTTCTGATTTGGAAACACAGGTTTATCAAATATTGAAAAAAAAAAAAAAAAAAGACAAATCTTATTTGGAAATCTTATTTGGGAACAACTACTTTCTTTTCTGGGCAAAAGAAACAAAGATTTAAGTTGAGATCACTCTTTGGCAGTACACGACATTTTACTGACTCACAAGCTTTGCTAGATTTCAAAGCTGCATGCACTTCTCATGCAGTTCTTGAGGAACAGGGTTAGAAATAATTGCCCTGAGCTTTTCTGTGGTATGCTGTTCACAGTGTTTTATATCACAGCTATAGAACAATTTAAGTGCTACATTTGCTGCAGTTATACTCACAGATTAATTTTGATATGGATTTAGGTTATTGCTTATAGAAAACATTTTATTTTTCTATTATTTTTTGCACTTCCGTGCACATTATTATGAACAGTGAAAAATACGGTACCAGACTATAATGTTTAATGTCTACTTTAAGAATAAATGAAGTGGCTTCTGTATTTTTCTTCCACAAGTAAACAATCTGTATTATACCAAATGTTAGGTGCCATTCACTATCAAAACCAACAGATTTCCGTATGTAAACTCATAAACACTGAGAGGAGTCAACAGGAGTTAACTTAGGTATAGACATACTCAGTAAATAATCCTTCATTCAGATCAGTCTAATTTATTTTGGAAACAAGGTTTCCTCTTAGAAGATAAATAAATAGATAGATAGATAGATACATATGAAACAAACAAAACCAAACAAAAATGTATTACAATGGAGACTAGGCTTATATCTCCATCCCCCACCCCAAAGCTCAGTTTCAAGCTTGGCCCTAGTTTGAACCCTGGCCAGGGGGCATTTTAGATTTTAACAGATGACAAGTGTTAATAGACATTGTTAGTTGTCATTTTTTCAACTCCTTGTTTCAGGAATGAAAGATGAGAAAAGCCTGTTGGGTGATTTTTGTCCTATCGAGAACCAGGTGAACTACTGCAAATTTTCAAGGTACTAGATTTACTTCTGAAGCACCTTAGAATAAATGTTCATGAGTGTGTAGCTAAATTAGGTCACTGAAATTATCACAGCCTGGACTACATGCATATACTCTTGAGCTAATTTCACCACAATGGTAATCATCCAGAAGGGAGGCTGCAGGTAGGTTGTTTGTCAGTAGAACTGGCCAATAGCTCCAAGCATCCTAAACTTTCATTATGGAACATTATGGGAGTAGTGGGTAACCGGGTACGTTTGGTGTATGGCAAGCTTCTGCTGCCACAACCTCTGCAACAGCCTTTGCCAACCCAATGACAACTGAGAAAGAAAGATGCAAAAATGACAATATGGAACAGTAATGAGTCAAATACCAAGAGAGAAACTTTTACGTTAGCTGTAACTTTCCTTGAGTTTTGTGTGCCTTGCTCTGGAAATAATTGCTAGAAATGATACTTTCAATTGGTAATAGAAAATGATCTCAGATTTCTTCTGGAAATGTAATTACACTGCTTACAGGTTCACAGACCCACAGAATCATTGTTCTAAAATATTTTACATTACTTTAGCACAGACTGAAATTTAATTTAAAATGTGCAATCCTTAGCTGAATTCCATAGGTTTTCTGATTACTAGCACCTAAACTACAGCAATACCTGAATGAAGATTGACAACACTTCCTTTTTTGTAAGTACAATATAAACTCTGTATCTGAGATTGATTTATGCTGAAGACTTGCCACATAAATCAATCTTTCAGCTACTGTGCTTCCAGCTTTTTAAGTGAGATCCATTGTTATCTCACAATTGCAATTTCCTCTCTAAACAAACGTTATCATAGAACCATAAAGGTGGGAAAAGACCTCTATAATCAACTCATCCAACCGTCCACCTAACACCACCATGACTGCTTAACCATGTCCCTAAGTGCCACATCTCCACATTTCCTGAACACCTCCAGGGAAGGAGACTCCACCACCTCCCTGGGCAGCCTGTTCCAAAGCCTGACCACTCTCTCAGAGAAGTTTTTCCTAACATCCAACCTGAACTTCCCCTGGCACAGCTTGAGGCCGTTACCTCTCATCCTATCACTGTTACCTGGTAGAAGAGGCCGACCCCCACCTCACTGCAGCCTCCTTTCAGGCAGCTGTAGAGAGCACTAAGATCTCCCCTGAGCCTCTTCTTCTCCAGACTGAACAGCCCCACTTCCCTCAGCTGCTCCTCATAAGACTTGTGCTCCAGACCCTTCACCAACTTTGTTGCCCTTCTTTGGACACTCTCCAGGGCCTTGATGTCCTTCTTGTAGTGAGAAGCCCAGAACTGAACACAGCACTCGAGGTGCAGCCCCACCAGTGCCAAGTACAGGGGGAAGATCACCGCCCTGTTCCTGCTGGCCACACTTTTCCTAATGCAAACCAGGATGCCATTGGCCTTCTTGGCCACCTGGGCACACTGCTGGCTCATGTTCAGCCGGCTGTCAACTACCACCCCCAGGTCATTTTCCTCCACACAGCTTTCCAGCCACTCTGCTCCCAGTCTGTAGCATTGCCTGGGGTTCTTGCGGCCAAAGTGCAGGACCTGACACTTGGTCTTGTTGAACCTCATGCAGTCAGCCTTCACCCATCGATCGAGCCTACCCAGATCCCTCTGTAGAGCCTTCCTACCCTCAGGCAGATCAACACTTCCTCCCAACTTCGTGTCAGCTGCAAATTGACTGAGGGTGCACTCAATGCCTTCATCCAGATCATCAATAAAGATATTAAACAGGACCAGCCCCATCACTGATCCCTGAAAAACACCACTTGTGACCGGTCGCCAGCTGGATTCAACTCCATTCACCACCACTCTCTGGGCCCAGCCATCCAGCCAGTTTTTTACCCAGCAAGGAGTACACCTGTCCAAGCCACGGGCTGCCAGCTTCTCCAGGAGAATGCTGTGGCAGACAGAGTCAAAGGCTTTGCTGAAGTCTAGGTAGACTACATCCACAGCCTCCCTCATCCACCAGGCAGTCGCCTCGTCATAGAAGGAGATGAGGTTGGCCAAACAGGACCTGCCTTCTGTGAACCCATGCTGGCAAGGCCTGATCCCCCAGTTGTCCTGCACATGCTATGTGATCATACCCAAGATGATCTGCTCCATAACCTCCCCTGCTACTGAGGTCATGCTGACAGGCCTTTAGTTCCCCGGATCATCCTTCCGACCCTTCTTGTAGATGGGCATCACACTGGCAAGCCTCCAGTCCTCCAGGACCACCCAGGCTGACCAGGACCGCTGATAAATGAAGGTAAGTGGCTTGGAAAGCTCTTCTGCCAGCTCCCTCAGTACCCATGGATGGATCCCTTCCTGCCCCATGGACTTGTGAGAGTCTAGGTGGAGTAGCAGGTTCCTGACTGTTTCCTCCTTAACTATGGGGGGGTTTATTAAACTTCTAAAATCTAGGTATTTAGCTTTGGAAAGCTGAAAATTTTAAATGGAGATGTATTAAGGTTGTTGTACTACAAGATTTAGAGTAAAATTTAAACTTGATATTCAGTACAAGTCTTAAGAACTCTATCTTCCTACTGTTCTTCATTGAAGGAAACATATTTACTAGGATCTCTTAGGAAATCCTGCAACTACAACAGATCCTACCCCTATATATCCTACCCCTATATATGCTATAAATACTTTTTATGGGACATGATACAACAATAAAAGAGTCACATTAAGTGATGTGTAGCTTTCTGCCATCATTGGATACTACCTAGATTTGACCATGCATGTATAGCTTATTAAAATGCAGCTGAAAAACATCTCCGTAAGGTAGACACTCCTGGTTGATTTGGGCATCCTCCACATCAAAGTCTCATTTTTCTGTGAATATTTTTTTTCTTATCAGACAGCCCACTTTATAAATTCTGATTAAATAAATATTGTTTGGGTCTACTAGGCACATAATAATACTGCAAAATGGAAATAAAATTAAATCTGGAACTACATTCAAAGCAAACAACGCTTTGGTGGCAGTAGTGGTTTGTTTACATCACTTTATCACAGAATCATAGAATGGCCTGGGTTGGAAGGGACCTCAGAGATCATCTAGTTCCAGCCTCCCTGCCGTGGACAGGGCTGCCAGCCACTAGCTCACTAGATCAAACTGCCCAGGAACCCATCCAGCCTGGCCTTGAACACAGCCAGGGATGGGGCAGCCACAGCTTCCCTGGGCAGCCTGTGCCAGCGCCTCACCACTCTCTCAGGGAAGAGTTTCTTCCTGATGTCCAACCTAAACCTCCCCTCTTGCAGTTTTAGCGCATTCCCCTATGTCCTAACATCATCCACATGTGTAAAAAGTCAGTCCCCCTCCTGCCTGTAAGCTCCTTTCAAGTATTGGAAGGCCGCAATGAGGTCTCCCCAGAGCCTTCTCTTTTCCAAGCTAAACAATCCCAACTCCCTCAACCTTTCCTCATAGGAGAGGTGCTCCAGCCCTCTGATCATTTTGGTGGACCTCTTCTGGACCCGCTCCAACAGCTCCACATCCCCTCTGTACTGGGGGCCCCAGGCCTGGACACAGTACTCCAGGTGAGGCCTTCCAAGGGCAGAGTAGAGGGGGACGATCACCTCCCTCTCCCTGCTGGCCACCCCTCTCTTGATGCAGCCCAGGATGCCATCGGCCTTCCTGGCTGCAAGAGCGCACTGCCGGCTCATGGCCAGCTTTTTGTCTATCACAATGCCCAAGTCCTTCTCCGCAGGGCTGCTCTCAAGGAGTTCTTCTCCCAGTCTGTGCACATACCTGGGATTGCCCCGACCCAAGTGCAACACCTTGCACTTTACCAACTACACAAGACACTTAAGTCATACTGTCTGGTTTGGCTGGACGAAGGAGTGCTATACTGTTTTACATGCATTACAGCACACTGTTCATGTGACATACATTCTGAAATGAAAGGGAAATGCTGAGTAGAAAAATACATTTTAAAATGAAATTGTTCCCTTTAATTAAGAAGTTACAATTCCCATCAAATTTCTTTGGGCAAGCTAAGAAAAATATTCTCCCTTTTGACAAAATGCCATGTTTTAGAAAACAAAAATACATTCCTTCCAAAATGGGCTAAAATTCTCAGTTATCTCATAAATAGTAACCTTTAATTGTTGAATGCAGAGTAAACTGTCAAGCATGGATTCACTGAAAGCACTGCTGATTTGTCAGCATTTCCCAGCCTTCACTGGGCTAGATGACTTTTAAAGGTCCCTTCCAACTCAGGCAATTCTATGATTCTACAGTAAAGTATCCACTGTATATCTGAAGCTGAAAGTTTAAAAAAAAAAAAAAAAAGATTATATATCAAGTAAGGTTTTCCACTAAAAGCCATCTAGACTGCTATTGATCTAAATTCCACACTGAAATACATGCCAATTAGAGACTAGTCATACAGTTTGTGTTTGATTTTATATTAGATGACCAAAAGGTACAGAATGCAATAGACAGGAAATTAATTCCATTACAGAAGAGTGGACTCTGGACAACTTAATTAATTAATTAAATCAAGGTAAGATTTTAAAAAACAAAATTTTAGCATTATGTTTGCTAGAATACTAAGAAAAACAAACAACGAAAAACACAAAATTATGTATTCTTTTGAGGACAAACAAACAGGATAATACATCAGTAAAATGTTGTATTAAAGACAGAAATAAAAGCATTTTAAAGACATAGAAAGGAAATTTTTTCATATGGAAAGGCTGAAATATGTTGAGAATAAAATATATGAAACTGCATCCTTTTTCAAAACAGAATTGCATCAACATCTTAAAAAGAAAGAAAAATCATACAAGCATAGAATGGCTTGGGTTGGAAGAGACCTCAAAGATCATCTAGTTTCAGCACCCTGCTGTCGGCAGGGTTGCCATGCACTGATCCATGCTGCCCAAGGCCCAACCAGCCTGGCCTTGAACGCCTCCAGGGATGGGGCATCCACAGCTTCTCTGGGCAGCCTGTGCCAGCGCCTCACCACTCTCTCAGGGAAGGAATTTCCTCCTAATATCTAATCTAAACCTCTTGCTCTTTTAATTTAAAAACATTCTCCCTTGTCCTATCACTATCTGCCCATGAAAAAAGTTGTTCTCTTGTCTCTTTTATGAGCTCCTTTCAAGTATTGGAAGGCCGCAATGAGGTCTCCCCAGAGCCTTCTCTTTTCCAAGCTAAACAATCCCAACTCCCCCAACCTTTCCTCACAGGAGAGGTGCTCCAGCCCTCTGATCATTTTGGTGGCCCTCCTCTGGACCCGCTCCAACAGCTCCACATCCCCTCTGTACTGGGGGCCCCAGGCCTGGACACAGTACTCCAGGTGAGGCCTTCCAAGGGCAGAGTAGAGGGGGACGATCACCTCCCTCTCCCTGCTGGCCACCCCTCTCTTGATGCAGCCCAGGATGCCATTGGCCTTCCTGGCTGCAAGAGCGCACTGCCGGCTCATGGCCAGCTTTTCGTCTATCACAATGCCCAAGTCCTTCTCCGCAGGGCTGCTCTCAAGGAGTTCTTCTCCCAGTCTGTGCACACACCTGGGATTGCCCCAACCCAAGTGCAACACCTTGCCCTTGGCCTTGTTGAACCTCATCAGGTTCTCGTGGGCCCACTTTTCCAGCCTGTCCAGGTCCCTCTGGATGACATCCCTTCCTTCAGGGCTATCAACTGCACCACTCAGCTTGGTGTCATCAGAAAACTTGCTGAGGGTGCACTCGACCTCATTGTCTACTGCATTACACTTGATGTTGATGTCTTTATCATCAACGTTAAGAATAACATTAAGTATTAAAATAATCAGATAAAAATAAACTTTTTTTTTGTAAAATATATTTTTAGAGCTAGAATACCAGAATACGCTAGCATTCGTTTTGCTTCTCAGTTATCACCTAAAACAAAAGTAAGTATAAAATGTTGAAAGTACATAGAAGCTATGACTACTGTTGGACCCATAAATTAAAAGGACTACAGCCACTATGCTCAGAAACTGCAAATGAATAAATATCAAATATTATATATATACAGTAGAAAATCATATTGTTAGAAAAAAAAATCTGGGAAATGAACATGCTATCTCCATATACGTTGACTGTAATGCGCTCAGCAGAACTATAAGGATCAGATACAAATTTAGCCCCCAGCTCATTGGAACTGTAATGCTGAACACTATTTCAGAATAAAGCAAATTCATTCAAAGTATGTCAGCTATATTTTGCAGGACTACTACAGTAGCTACAATTTAAAACTACTAAAAGAAAATACTGTTTCTTCATCTTCAGAGAAGCTTTTTCACATGTTTTTAAAGTTTCCCATATCAGATTTTTAGGAGAATATTGTAACACTGAAAATCATATGCAATTTAAAATCATCAGCAGAGGACATGTACAGTGATCAGAGAAAGCTATATCTAACTTAAGTTTTCAATATTATTAGCAGTTGTGTTTTAAATATCAAACTATATATTTTATTTTATGAGGAGAACAATAGTAAACAGCATGTGTAAGGAGTTTTCTTCATCTTGGCTTTTTTCAGTTACATTTTTTCCACTCTGAAAAAGGCAGATGTCCAAAGTCTAACAACTCCCAGAGATACAAATAATATTCTGTTGAAGCAACAGACATTTTCTATTGAAGCAACTTGGAACTATTGTACTATTGCTAGAATAGTAAGGCATTATAATGCTGCTTATCCAAAGCATTTGGAGAAATTGAATACAGACAGAGAGACACAAAGAAGGAAATCTGAAGACACTTCACTACTTCAGGTAACAGAGCTGCATGTGCATAAGGGAAAAATTTATATAGCCAGGTTTTTATACCACATCTCCTTCACACAAAGTAAGCAAGGACACATTCTCAGAGGGAAGTTAAGGCAATAACATTAATTTGGACTTCACTACATAACATTTTATGTATTTCTAAGTTAATTCTACTAATAGTTTTGTGGTGCTGGGTAATTTATCTATTCAGTTTGAAGAACTCTTATACAGGAGATGCAATTAAAATGAGAAGCATAAACAAAGCAAAGTAGTTTTGCTATCCTAGACAACATTATGGAGAATCTCCATTCAAAAGTACCATTCAAGGACCCAAACTGTTATCTGCTTTTCCACAATCCAGTCTGAGAAATGGTCCCAACAAACCCTCTTCTGCTTCCTAGCTTGATGAATCAACTAGACTATCAGAAGAGAAGAGCAATTTTCAAAGAACAAGTTGTATTTAGTCTCCTGAGTTCTGATGTTCATGCTCACATGTCAAGCCTGGACTTCACATGAATAACACTTCAAAGCCAGGGTTTGACAAGGGGTTTATCTTTTAAGGAAAGTGAAAGCAAGAAAAGAAACAAAGGCAGAAAAAAGACAACACAAAGTATAAAAACATGTCAGTTTCAGTTAGCATTATATTAACACATTAGGTGCGTTTCCATTTTAGATCCTTTGAGATTCATCTGTGGTTGGCAACGGTTGTCCTCTGCATCCACCCTCCAAACTTATTTGCAAATAACACAAAGAAAATTTGCTAGCCTGGTCAAGGAGTGGGGGAATCAGGATGGGTGCAGAATGGGTTAAAGAAACAGACAAAGAAAGACAGTAACATCGTTGTAATTAAATCTGAAACACATGAAAAGTTGCACAAAATCTCCTAATTTTTTTTTAAATCATAATCTGACAGACAATTCTCAGGGAGATACTTAAGGTTTCAAAAGACATGATCTCACCATATCAAAATCTCACTTCTAAACATTCAGTAAACAGTCAATACAACTTAAATCTAATGACTTGTCTTTTGTTCTTCCTTGTCAAAAATGGACTCAGTTTGTTTATACAACCAGAATACAGAAGTTGTGAAAAACAGGAAAAGAATGAACCAGAATTTTCTAGGATTCCCATGGGTCACATTCTTGTTTCTGCCAACTGAGAACAACAGACCCATTTCAGCTCTGTTAATCCCTCCTGTCTAGAAGAGTTAGGACTCTTTTACGAATGCAGACCTCATGAATTTCAGACATACAATTCAAATGCATTAGGTAAGACTGAGGTGGGCAGCATAACTTCTTCCAAAGAGTTTCAATGTAAGGAATGACTCCCATGGAGTTCTTTCTCAGCTGTGTAGGGGTCCTACTCCTGATGTTGTACTGCCTGACCAGCCCCACAGAGAACCTTCTCAGCGGGAAGGCTCTAACTGACAAATTGCAATCACTTAAAAATAGTAAAAACTATATATATATATAATTGAAAGAGAAAACAAAGCAAAGTGTAATTGGAACATGAGAGACATTCAGGAAGGAAGGCAACTAGGAAGACATTAGGGGCAGGAGGGTGAGTGTAGTTGTTCTGGGAATTACCAGCAGACATGACCTATTAGGCTGATTAAAGACAATTTCCTGAAAAATTAAGAGAGATCAACAGATTCCCATGAAGCTTATTGAAAACCTGATTTTTTCCAATGTCTGCAAATTATCTGAAGGGAAAAATCTTTAGAATAGAAATGCTTTTCCTGAGTACTACAGAACTTGCAAATTCAAATGTATTCTCTTAGATGTTAAGAACACGTTACTTTAAAAGAAGCATAAAAAGTATACTCCAGAAATAACTAGAGTGACAACGAAACATGATCTAATGGTACCACCGCCCTAAGTAAAGGCAGCAAACACAAAGCTATCTTTATCCCATCACAACTCTGAAATCAGACAAATGATGGGCGCAAAATCGGATTGTTTAGTCTGGAGAAGAGGAGGCTCGGGAGATTTTAGTGCTCTCTACAGCTACCTGAAAGGAAGCTGTAGTGAGGTGGGGGTCGGCCTCTTCTCCCAGGTAACAGTGATAGGACGAGAGGGAATGGCCTCAAGCCATGCCAGGGGAGGTTCAGGTTGGATGTTAGGAGAAACAACTTCTCTGAGAGAGTGGTCAGGCATTGGAACAGGCTGCCCATGGAGATGGTGGAGTCTCCTTCCCTGGAGTTGTTCAGGAAATGTGGAGATGTGGCACTGAGGGACATGGTTTAGTGGGCATGGTGGTGTTAGGCTGATGGTTGGATGAGATGATTTTAGAGGTCTTTTCCAACGTTTATGATTCTATGATAAATTAAGTTTGTTAATGGTCTGTAACACAGTGACATTCCATCAAATTAATCTGATCTTACAATATATTACTCCAAGGAGATCACCCAACCAGGAAAAACAGGGTATGTTTTCACCAAACAGATATCAAAACAGTCGACAGATGGATTTCACCAAACCTACAAAGCTGCAGAAGTAAGGATATTGTTCATCCAATGCAAACGTTAGTAAGTAGAAGTAACTAGAAATGGTAATACTCAAGAATGTACAACTATAAAAATAAGTTCAGCACAATGTCTCCATTTTGTAAGTAGTGCTACAGGTGTTCCTACAGAATTAACTCACTTGCAGAAAGAGCAGGCTGCAGTTAGAACTATTATTGTGGTAACTTCTACAGATGAAATGAAAAAAGGAAGTCCATCGTGTAGTATCTTGGCAAATAGTTTTTTTTTTAATAAGAAAGTAATGACAATACGCAGCAGAAAACCCCTCTGTAACTTTTCCTGCAAGTATTTAAAACTCAACTTACAGTTTAAAAAAAAAAAAAAGCTGTACACACAAGTACAGAAGTCACTGAAATGAGACAGAATTCACTGGCACAAATACTGTTACTCTTGGTTTCCTGCATTACATTTCTTGGCTGAATATGTCCTGTTGTTTAAGCTGGAAGTGTTTGTTGTTTCTTTACTACTGAATTCAGATTCCTCAGAACAGATAAAAGATCTTTTTCTTCTCCAAGCATTGACCATCTAAAGCAATGTTTTATTTCAAGTCACCTTCAAAACATTTGATCCAAATTACACTTCCTTAAGCTTCAGGAAAAACTTCAGGAAGAAGTGGGGAGACTGAGAAGCATCTGGGAGTCCAAAAAGGTGACAGATCGGAGCCCTGCTTTGCGTTTTCAGGTACACACATGCCAACATGGCACAGCAACTAATGAAGCAGGCTTGGCATGTGCATCAGAATAATGGCAGCAACTTGAGGGACACCGAGAAGTGAAAGCAAATTACTGCACAAAGCCAAAAGAGAAGTCCCTGTAAGTCCACTCGGCTTCCTTCATTGAATAGGTATGAAGGATGTGAAAACAGGGAAGAATCATGGGACCTCAAAGGTCATCTAGTTCCAACCCCCCTGCCATGGACAGGGCTGCCAGCCACTAGCTCACTAGATCAAACTGCCCAGGAACCCATCCAGCCTGGCCTTGAACACAGCCAGGGATGGGGCAGCCACAGCTTCTCTGGGCAGCCTGTGCCAGCGCCTCACCACTCTCTCAGGGAAGAATTTCTTCCTCATGTCCAGCCTAAACCTCCCTTCTTTCAGTTTTAGCCCATTCCCCCATGTCCTACCATTATCCACATGTGTAAAAAGTCGGTCCCCCTCCCGCCTGTAAGCTCCTTTCAAGTATTGGAAGGCCGCAATGAGGTCTCCCCGGAGCCTTCTCTTTTCCAAGCTGAACAGTCCCAACTCCCTCAACCTTTCCTCATAGGAGAGGTGCTCCAGCCCTCTGATCATTTTGGTGGCCCTCCTCTGGACCCGCTCC
>VXAV01004760.1:76698-87595 GCA_013399715.1 Alectura lathami
TGCCTGACAGCCACAACTTTTCAAATATGATGGAGAGTGGCTCGGCAACCACATCAGCCAACTCCTTCAAGACCCTGGGATGCATTCCATCTGGCCCCATAGACTTGTAGACGTTCAGTCTCATAAGGTGGTCTTGGACTTGCTCCACTCTTACATTGGGAAGGATTTTGCTGCCCCTGTCCCCACTTCGATTTTCAGGGACACAAGACAGTTGGGCAGCCTGACCAGCAGTGAAGACCGAGCCAAAGAACTCATTAAGTACTTCAGCCTTCTCCACACCAGAGGCGGCCAGTTTTCCCTTTCCAAGAAAAGGTTCATGCAAGTCGTTCCTCCACGGTCATATGAACTGAGGCCTTGTACCAAGCACAGCACAAGACCAGTGCTGTGAAGGAGTGGCAGTGGGTTGCAGTCATAGGTTACCAGTTCCTGGAGTGAATGGAGGCTCCTGCCTGCAGGCCAGATCCTCTTCACAGAGAAGTTTGCTGCTTCCCTGGGGCATGAAGCTTTCAAACATACACAGCCTTAAAACTATTATCCACTCCTCCTCTTTCTAGTGAGTAGCAAGGACGTAGCAACAGGAAACCCATGGTGTTTCAAAAGAAATTTCAGGGCCTGGAGGACGCAACTAAAGAACTCAGGAGCACAGACAGTGTTTCCCTGAATCCTCCCAGTAATGGGGAGAAACAGGGAAAGAAGGCAAGACCAGGCAATGTCTGGCTCTAAGACAGCTGCCTTCCCTAAATGTTTGGGTACTGTAATCACATGAAAGTCTTTGAGATGGGAATCCAGTGGGGGCCTGATGGGACCCACCTTTTCAACAGGGAAAAAGTTTCTTGGCCCATAACCTGGCAGGACTGATTGAGAGGACCTTAAATTATGATGGACTGGGGAGGGGGATACCATTAGAAGCACTGAGGTTAAGTCAGGATATGGTGCAGCACTGTCTGAGGGTGGAAAAGCCAATGGGAGCATCTGTGCCACTCCAGGGAGCACTGTGGGATAAGAAGCACATCTGAAATACTTGTATACCAACACACGCAGGATGAGGAACAGACGGGACAAACCGGAAGCTTTAGTCCTTTTCCAGAGCTATGATATCATTGATATAGTGAGACTCGGTGGGATGAGTCACACAGCTGGAGTGCTAAGCTGGAGGGCTATTGGCTCTTCAGGAGGGATAGGCAGGGCAGGTGAGGTGGTTGTTTTTCATTGTGTGTAAGGGAGAGATTAGACTGTACAGCCCATGTCGTTAAGGAGAGCTCCTGAGTGAGCTCCTTGCTACCCAGAGCAAAACAGATGTTGTTCTGGGTTTTATATTGTCTTTCAAAGATATGATAATAAGTCATTATGATCTTCACATACATTCTAAGCCACCTGTATTCCAAGTTTAACCAAAATATTGAGAATCAACTTCATCAGAAAATGCCTATATATTTGGAACTATGTTCCTTCGTTTCAAGACAGTTTATTAAGACAGTTTGTACATTTGGTAAGATCCTGTCAAGGCAGGCTGACTGTACATTTGAGTTTTTATGGACATCTGTCTTTCTTACAGTTACTAAATCTACAGTTGTCTGAGGGTAATTCTCAATAGATCAGAAAATCATAAAACATAGTTCAAAATGTCTGTGTTTAAAATCTACTAAGCACATATTCATGTTTTGTACCATCGTAAGGTCAAGGTATAAGAAACAAGAAACTTCATTTCCATTTAGAGCAGAAGACCTGTAACTTATCCAAAGAAGCCTGGAATTTTGGCAGATCAAGAGACGCCAGAGGTCCTGGTTCCTCAGGGGACTCTCCCAAATGGGACAGAGCACTCGATGAATTTTATTTTTTTTTAAGATTTAGCCAAACAGTGCAAAGATAGCACCTCCTGCATCTTTCCCAGAGTTCTTCCCCACACTAACTCCTGTGCACACTAACTATATAAAGCATGCTTCCATATGATAAAACTTTGCTAAGACCAAAATTAAAATCAAATTGAACGACTAGATTAAGTCTTGTCAAGCTGCACCTTTTCTTTGACCCACATACATACTTTGCATCAGTTTACAACACATTATTTGAATAAAAAACGAAGGCCATTTGTAAAAGTTTTACCTCCTGCTTTCTCAACTTCTGCTTTTACTTTTGTCACAGAAACACTCCAGTTTTTCTTTGTAAGTAGGTAAACTGCAACTGCTATTTGGATGCAAACCAGTGTGAGGATAAACTTAGCACATGCACACACTGAACAACAATCTGACAATCAGCAAGAAGACACAAGAACTGATTACTGCCGGTATTTCTGCTCCACTGGAGGAAGGAATTCTAGTGATACAGCTATACTAAGTTTCGCTACTGCATAGTGTAAGCCCACAATCTCCTATGTGGCTTCTAATCACATCCTTCACCTCCTTTTTTCCTCTTAGCAGTTTGAAAAATACAATGCTTATCCTATGCTTATTTTCATGAGGCTCTGCACAGGAAGAGGGAGTTTAGTGCATGACTGCTGAACTGTGTAAAAACTCAAATTTTTACCCTGAATTTTACATTTTAATTTACATGAACTAGTTATATTTTCTCTTACTTCTTGAACGTTTACTGAAATACCCTAAGCACTACTATAAATTAGGCATGCTTTAATATATGGAGATTTTGGTATGTAATGTTACTGCGCAGTCCAATATAATTTCATTTTACTTTATTTTTAAACTTCAACTGGAATTAGGTCCTAACTTACTTTTCATTACTGTTTTCCTCATACAGCACACAAGCTTTCCTTATGTTTTTATCCAATACCACCTGAGATGTTGATTTGTTTATTATAGTCGTGCTACATTTAGAAACAAGTTATCAGTTACTTTAACCACAAATGTTTAATGCAGCATGGAAAAGAACAATGATTCTTACATTTATCAGAAGATATACTATCATTGATATATTTTCAAATGAGGTTGTAACTTTTCAAGAAAGAAATACAAACAGTATGATCACATTCTCCCTTAAAAATGCACATGAGCAATAATACTAACAAAGACAAAACCTGCAAAACTTCCCAGGAGCACTATCAACCAGTGGCAGCAAAACAGGATAATCAAGGAGCAGTAGGGGTGAGAGACTGAGACAGATCTTACACTGACAGGTAACCATTTTAACCCACCTCAGCCACGAAAACTGCGATGTTATTATAGCCTAGCAACTGCTTAGTCACCTGTTTGGAGAGCTTTCCGACCTCCAGCTGTTTGCAATGATTTACTGCAAGGTTGTTGTCAATTTAAGACATGAAAAATTATGAATTGCTGCAGCGAACCCCATCAGTGTAGTATCACGCATAATGCTCACACAGCCCTCTGCCTTCTCCACATTACTGCCCTTTATGTCAGCACCACCAATGCCAGCAGACAGAGTCAAAGCACTCTGCTTTGACTTTCATCCCCAGCTTGTAACTGAAATCATGAGAGCCTGGAGCCAACAGGCTTAACTGAATCTAAACCAAACTGCAAGCAGAGTTTATACAAAGGCAGACAGAGTTTGTGAACTAGGGAGGTAATAGTCTTCTTGATGAAGCATCCTCCATTTGCTGCATTTACAGTGAATGGAAAGCATTCAGGAAGAAAAGCAGTGTCACTGACACTAGCAATACATTAGGCAGACAACATTGCACTGACTTGCTCTGCTGTAAAAGGAATTGAATCAACAGAAAGGCCCTTCACCCACAAGCAGTCAAGCTCCTGCTTGACTCTACCTCACAATTTACATAGCAGTGCCCATTTATCATGGTGAAAACCTGCTTGGTTTGTGACAAGCATTGGCCGCTTCCATAACTCCCTTTAGCTTTTTGTTTTGGTTAAGATTGCAAGCCTATTTCATGAATAACTTGCAAAGTACTATTACTTTGTTTGTCTCCTCCTTTTGTATTTACAGAGATAACAAGCATGAATCATTTGAACATTAGAACAGTGTTCTCTTCCTGAGTCAGAAAGCAGAGATGCTTGTGCTGCTGTTCGAAGCTCTGTCAAACACCAACAAAAGGAATTAGCAATCTTAAAATCAGCCTTACCAGTGTGTTTTTTTTTTTTTCTAGTAGCAGTCATACAATTGAAAAAACATGCTAATTGTATTCTGCTGGTAATGTTAAAGGAAGTTGTGGAATGTAGAACTGCTATTTTTCCAGACTAGCAGTCTTAAGAAGGAAAACCTACAACAGCCATCAAGAGATACACACAGGCTTACAACTATAAAGGCTCCTTCTCCCTACACTGAGCAGTACTGAAGAGGTCAACACCTTACAATCAGAAGTTCAAACAAAGGTGACTCCCAGGAATTCCAGTCTAGCACCATTAGGTTGCACCACAAACAGCTAACAGTATACCACCCTTCCTCCTCCAGAAGCCGTTCATCGTGTGTTGCTGAGACTTTAAAAAAAAAAAGAAGTACTGCCCATTGCAGGTTGGTAGGTTTTTAATTATCGTGTTTGATTCTTGATTGTTAGTTTCACCCTCCCTGCTAGGTGGAAAAGGTATGAAAAAAATCAACAGACAAGAGTCAACACGAACTACTACGTGAACGAGTGGCATGGAAGTTACATCAACCACCAGAAAGCGCATGACTGCCAGAAAACAAGAAAACCCCTCTTACTTCAGCTGCTTGCTACACTGATTCACCATGTATTTTGAGCCTTAGGAGCAACAACAGAAACAACAAACAAAAGATGTCAACGTGCTGAAATTGTACAGTTTCCAATTGTACAATAAGACCCTCAGTAACATTACAGCTCCAGTTCCTCATAGTCAGGCAAAGACAAGCTTCAGAAAAGAGGTAGAGTGTGTGTTACAAAGACCGTGTTCATGCAGCACACCAGAAGCCTGTCTGAAGCACAGTCTGAAGCCTAAGTTTTACTGGCTATTGTAAATAATATACGTAGACTACAGAGGAAGCCAAATCCACAAGTTCTTGAATTCAGCTGAGCTCTTCAATCAAGGCAACAGCACTCTGCATACTGAGGATTGAGACTCGGCCTTAATACCAAGCATAAAAAAAAATGAGACATTAGGGGGCCTCCAGTGAGTCCCACACTATGGGACAGAAGGATGATCAACTAGACATCTTTTAGACATTTCAGATATACTGAGGCTGATTATGCAACCTGCATTCATGTTCATGAATTCCTACGTGAATAATCTGGTATCAGTTTGAACAAGTGCTCATCAACATGATTAAGAGGACAGCCACTGGACTCGTCATAATTAACGCTGAGTCACAAATGCCTTTGAGGAAGAAAAATACTGATGCGCCAAGTCTAGTTCACTATATACAATGAAGTCTGAAGATTTCTTCAAATATTTGTTTCAATTTGTTTTATGAAAAGGTTTTCACGTGATAGCTTCCACTAGACTTGTGAAGCGTGCTTGGAAGGATGTTGATGTCAAAAGGGAGAATGCCTGCAAAATGTATACTTGAAAAAAGCATTCATTTTTCAGTTATGTTTTCAGCCACATCTTTCATCTTTATTGTTTTGCTGAGGCAAATGGATAGGAAAGCCTTTTACATCGCTGTGTAATCTGAAATGCAGGTACTGGGGCTCCTGGATGAGTTACTACTTAACCACAAAACACAACCGCTGCAGATAGGATGGAGGAAAATATGGGTCAGCTGAGTCAGTCTCTCTCCAACTGAGTGAGGCAGATCACGCGATTAAAAAGAGGTATTGTCTCAAAAGAGTCATTGCATCCTTCAGCTGTTAAGCCGAAGTGGCACAAATCAGAAGCATTCACTTAGAAGGAAGGAGGAGGAAGACAAGCAAAAGAACTGTGTGTCTAGGAAGTTAAGACTGACTTCTATTCCATAGCAAAAATCTGCTCCTCCATTTTCAGAAACAGTGGAAGGTCAAAAACCAAGTGCATTAAGAAGAAAAGAGAAGATAATACAGAAAAAAAAAAAAGAGCCAGAAATGTATGATTGAGGGAAAGCATTAGTTTGTTGGGTTTTGGATGTTTGTTTGTTTTGTTTTTTTATAACAACAAATTGAGTACTCAGATCACCAAAACTTCCAAAACTAGGACTCTCAAAAAGTCACTCGAAGTGGAATTAGCATTTCCTTGGGCCTAGAAACTGCTCGTACAATTAGCAACGTATTAAAAAAAGCTTTAAAATGCCATCGGGCATACTTTATCAGATAATGGAAATTTTCTTTTAAAATATTTAAAAAGAACTGATTCCAGAAGAGGCAACATTAATATCATCAGATTAAAGGAAAGTTACTGCAGTTTGCCTTCTGATTCTTCAGAAAAAACCTGCATCTCTTAACGAAGCTTTTATTTAGGCAATATTAAAAGTATTTTATAAGCAAAGTTCTTTACAAATTGCCTTTCTTATGAGGTGAACTGTAGTTAAATTACTGCAGTTTCATAACCAAAATACGGAATTTCATTATTTCAAGTGATTAAAACAAAATTTCATTTTTCCACAATGAGAAAATAAAAATCCTTGACAGTATGTGAAATTCCATTTCAGAGATTAGTAAAGATTACTGGACAGGCAAAAATTTATACCTTCGATCTCAAAATAAGTATGTAAATGTATATAATCTTTTACCAGGAAAAAGGTATTTTTCTTTCCTGGTTTTGGAGATAAATTAGTAGTATTGACCTCTATAAAACAAAAAAGAAAAAAAAATCTTACATCAGGTCTGAAAGAAATGAGAGCTGGTAGCAAAACCTGTGTTGCTTACTTTAGCAATAGGTAGACTGGTTATGATTTAGCCCAGGGAAATAATTTGTTTCTCACCTTAACAAGTGGAAAGCATATTTAACTACCTGCAATATCTGAGAAAACAAAAAATCAAAATAATTCCCAATAAGGGTGTGGTATTGACTGACATTTTCTCAAATATTTTTTTTTTGTTGCATGTGGGGTATGAGTTTAAATCTAGAAAGTTAGCTGAGCAATATATGTTCAACACACTCAAAGCTAGAGAGAAAAGGGAGAAAAAATAGAAGAAAAGAAAGAGTTAAGCATAAGATAGCAATATATCATCTTTATGCCCTTCTGACAGTTGAAGCTTTTAGCTTCAGGCACTACTCCAAGTTAAGCTAGAACACCCTCAGGGATGACCTAACTTTCATCAGCCGTTAATGGATCTAGCAGATACTACTCTGCTTTTCCTACTTCAAAGCTCATGGTGGTCCTATCACCTCTCTACCCATGTTAACATGAACATAAGGTGTGAGACTGGAGGCAAGAGCTGAGATCCACAGGCTGGCAGCGGGTTGTGTATAGCCAAAAACTCCACAGCTCACTACCCAAGCCAGCACCTGTCTTTGCAGGGCATGCACCTCTGCTTGCCTGCATGGTGGCACAGGTCACTGTGCCACAAACACATGACTCCAGCATTCGCTTCTGCAGCCACACATGTTTTGAAGAAACTCCATACTAGTATGATGGACAATTCAATACAGTGATTTTATAAAGGGAAGGAAAAACTTTGCATACAGAGGCCAAAAAGAGGAAAAAGACAACAGCCTTATTATTTTTTTTTTTTACATTGACAGTAAATAACAATATTAATCTAACTGCTGTGGGATCCCAAGATCCACATTTAGATATGCTGCACTGATTTACTTATTGGCAGCTATGCTATTGAAATTAAATTCATTAAGCAAGTAAAAGGAATTAATGCATTACTTTAAAGTATTTAGATCAAATTACCCAGATTTAAAAAGCATATTCAGTATTTCCAGTAAAACTGATGTTCTTGTGGCCACATGAGTCAGTGAAAGTGACAGGGACTGAAGACAGGATCCCTGCAAACACCCACAGCTCATGGACACAGGGAGGGGAAGACATTACAGCTCATGATGACCCAGGGCAGCATGCTCTAGGCACACCATCACTGCTTTCCATTCATGCCTCTGTACCGTAAACCAAACACGGGGTGACTTTGGGACAGCTCATTATCAGTGCTACTGCAAGTGTGTGTGTGTGGGGATGCAGAGCCTGGGGCACTGCACGGGGCCACAGTCCACCGTGCTTGAAAGAAGGGAGGAATAGCTCTACCCTTTACATGGCCACTTTGAACACTTCTCCAGCACTACTGGTCATTTTGATGTGTAATTATTAATATTTGAATAGCCATTGATCTTCAACAGCATAGACTTCTGCTCAGCAAGACGTTGTAAAAGAAAATACGAAATACAGCACAGACTAACACTCAAAATGGCAAACCTGCATCAAAAAAATAAACATTTTAAAGGATGTGAGCCTCTTCCTTATTCTATAATCAGCGGTGCAGAGGAAAAAAAAAAAAAAAATCTACATAGTGCAGAGGAAAAGCTTTGCTAAGTTACTGATTGTATTTATGAACTGCAATGGTGCTGGCACCCATAACATACCGTAACAGTCAAGATCTATCCTTGTTTCTTTCATTACATCCATCTGCTGATGCAGTGAGACATGACTCGGAGATGGGAGATGAATACAGATGACTGTATTTTGGGTGCGGTAGGGTTCTGGTTAAGCACATTTTTAATCAGCCTTTCAGAGTATCTATGAACTCTGGTCTCAAAGAGAAAACTACTTCACAGTAAAAGTATGCATTGCATTTTTGCTCATTGTAAGGAAGAGACAGTTACATTTCTTCCTTACATTTATCTTACAGAAGGGATGTTTTGTATTTCATGCAACATTACCAACTGCAGACACGGAATTATGGCATTGTCTTCTGTTTGATTCCACAGACACTTGGAGCATGTATTTTCAATAAGCACTGTACTAACATCTCTGCAGCTGGGATAACGCTGTCTCTGCAAAATGGGTGTCTGAAAACGCTACTGAATTAGAAAGTCAGTATTTGACAGCCATCTCAGCTTCACAAAGCTGGATGAAATGAGGTATGTCAAATAATGACCTCATTCGATTAATTCCACAATGCATACTGCTGGAGAAAATTAAGACTATTCTGAGAAACTCATTAAGTTTCAGAAGGACCAGAAGTTCAAAACAAATATGGGAACCAGGTAAAAGCAGCACAACAGTTCTTGCTTATTATCCTCGTTTTACACTCTTCAGCAAAATGCAATTGCACAACATCTGATACGTAGAACACCCGAAGTAAAAGAAGAAATCAAAAGCCTTAACATGATGAAATAGGTCTAACCACTAGATCTAGAATGGCCAAAAAAATTAAGGAAAAAAGCTTATCTGCTGCCCTGCTGAGAAATAACTATGTCATCTTCAAAGAATAATGACTTAATGAGACCCGCTGAACACTGAAGTTACTGAACAAATCCATCTTCAGGGATTAATCCTTACCTTAGAAGTAGGTTCTCCCCCACTCAGCCTACATCTCAACTGCACTGCTCCCTTCCCAACAATTTATGCAGTTCTACCAAACCCTCGCCAAGGCACATTTATTTCAATTTCCTCTCATTGTGATAGCTTCATATAAGAAATTTAATTTTCATTCCCTTCCCAACAGAAAAGGAACTATACAATCTAATTCTTATGTAGTTTCAACTCTCAACGCAGGGCACAATAAAAAATTGCATTAAAAAGTTGAACAGCCACAATTCAACTGTATTTCACATGGACAAGGATTCTGTAGATGCTGTCTGTTTCAGTGCACCCAGAGGGTTAAAACATCAACTTGGGATGATAAAAGGTTCTTTTCTATTGCGTATCATGGTTAGTAGATGCTAAACTAAAAAACAGACAAAAAAAACCACCCACTGGATCACACAAATGCATCCCAGTGTGTATTAAGAAAGTGATTCTCTGAATAAGACTGACCTCAGTGAAGAAAGATCATTGTTGCATTCGTCTGAAGGGTAAAACACCACCCACATTGCTGATTCACACGGTATTATCAGACAGCAGTACACAGGAAGCTCTACAGGAAGACCACAAGAGACGACAGGCGTCGCAAAGGGACAGATAGTCAGAAGCATACCAGTAAGAACATACACACACCGCTGGAACCAGGAAACGATGGAGCAAGCGAGTTTGTGAGCTCCAGCATCTATTATTAAAATTAGATTCTCAAAAACGTACGTTAGAATGTGAATTTCTTTGCTGAAATTAGATATGAAAAAAAGACTTAGTTTTTCACTGGAGTGAGTTGCTGTTCAAAATATTTTGCAGTGCAGTGAATGACTACTCTGCTACAGCAAGGCAGCCAGTGCAAGTCATTGTTTATCACACAAGAAGGACATGAGCTACAGGCCTGAGCTGCCGTGCCCCCTTCTGATTAGGACAGCTTTATTTATAAATATTCAAGCATTTCATTGCTTGAAACAAGGCCTTTCAAAATGAGTCTAATAATGAGATCACACAATTAGTTTTCCTGGTCAGTGGCACTACAACTGCTAGTGAAATCCAAAAAATTCCAAGGCTCTGTTTGGAAAAACGCCAACAGATGTTTAGATTCCTCTCCAAGAGTTGACTTGGGTTGCAAGCAGTAAATGAGCTCTATGCAAACATGGTACCATCACACAAATTCTGAAAGAACAGCATTCTGTGAACTAACAAGCTCACGCAAGTAGACAGGCTCCCTCTAAATTGCAGGCAGACCCCACAAACTTCCTGATGGCAGTTCAGAAACTACCTGCACAGTCAGTGTCCTCCCTCCATTGTCGTCACCATGCAGTCTGCTTTGCAACCTCAGAGAAGATCGGTCCATTCACAAATTCCTCAGTTTTCACGCAAACATCCCTACACTACCTTTTTGACCAGGCTTGAATCAGGTAAGTAACTTCAACATTCTTTCATAGCATCCACTTCATACTCCTCATACCATAGTACTTACATTTGCTGGTCACACACTCTTCACACCTTTTTAAGTGACATCTCAGCCCAATACTGATGGCACCTGCATTATCAAAGACCCACTAAACTTTTTTGATGCAGAAGTTTTTTT
>VXAV01004761.1:19937-35064 GCA_013399715.1 Alectura lathami
ACAGAGGGGATGTGGAGCTGTTGGAGCGGGTCCAGAGGAGGGCCACCAAAATGATCAGAGGGCTGGAGCACCTCTCCTATCAGGAAAGGTTGAGGGAGTTGGGATTGTTTAGCTTGGAAAAGAGAAGGCTCCGGGGAGACCTCATTGCGGCCTTCAAATACTTGAAAGGAGCTTACAGGCAGGAGGGGGACGGACTTTTTGAACGGGTGAATAATGGTAGGACAAGGGGGAATGGGCTAAAACTGAAAGAGGGGAGGGCTGAGGCTTGACGTCAGGAAGAAATTCTTCCCTGAGAGAGTGGTGAGGCGCTGGCCCAGGCTGCCCAGAGAAGCTGTGGCTGCCCCATCCCTGGCTGTGTTCAAGGCCAGGCTGGATGGGTTCCTGGGCAGTTTGATCTCGTGAGCTAGTGGCTGGCAGCCCTGTCCACGGCAGGGGGCTTGGAAGTGGATGATCTCTGAGGTCCCTTCCAACCCAAGCCATTCTATGATTCTATGATTCTATGATTCTATGATTCTATGATTCTATGATTCTATGATTTAAGCTTCTATCACAAGGTTCACTTGCTTTGTTTTAATGAGTTTCTTAACATTTTAGGGAATTTTTTCATTGTTCTTTGAGTGATTGCACTTACTGTTTTCATACTTTCAGATCAGCTTCATGTCTCTGACTCCCAGGCGATGGTGGAATTTAAAAATGGAAACTTCACGTTCATATTTAACAATCCCCAAAATGTGAGTGAGTTTAGCATGACCCTCTTCAAAGGGCATGAAAAGAAGGAGATCTGTGCACTCCATGTGATCAAGGGGAAACCTATTCCCAAGAGTAACGTCACCTACTGTCACGCAGTGTCTTCACATACCAGCACCACTTTCGTTCTCACAAATCTGGAAAGAAAGCACATCGACACTTACACCTACTGCCTGGAGATTTTCTTACCCCCTCCTTACATAGACTGCCGCCTGAAAGAAACCTATTTGTACATCCAAGGTAAGTTTACTTCCCTTCTCCCCTCACTTGAGCTTACTGGTAAGTAGATACTGAGCATAGCTATGCTGCAGTGAACAATGTGACTGAAGTTTGCACAGATCATTCCAAGAGAACAGAGAACTACTCAGCAAGGAGCTGGTGGCAGTGGACCTGTATTGGCAGAGAGCTCAGCATGGTCCCCCTGTGTTTATTCATGTTACTGGGCAGGTTTTTCAGCCCATGCTGAGCTCTGCATATGGTTGGGGGCACCCAAGTTGCATAGAGAAGACTGTATCTTCTGGAGTCCCACCTTCTTTTGCAGCAGAATTTTCCTGCTGCCTGTTTGCCAAGCTGCTGAAGGCAAATGTTACATTTTTTTTTTCTAGCTGGGGAACAAAATCCATTCTGAGAGCTACCTTCATGTGTATGGGATTGAAAAAAACCCTCAGCTATCACATATCTGAACTAGTACTGGTCTGTGGAGCTCTTTGACCTCACACTGATGTGAAGGAGAAGAAGACTATGCTCACCTCTCTGAGGCAGGCCTTCACTTGACAGCCTGCTCAGAGCAGAAAAGACCCACAGCTGCTGAGGAGTTTTGGCATTTTACCGAGAAGGATTTGGACTAACTCCAGAAGACTTACTACACAGACATTAATTTTGAATTACATTTCACTGGGTGGTTCTTCAGTATATTAAGCTGAAAGAGTTAACAGTCTTTTTGCTCACACCCCTCCATGGCTCCCAAGTAGACCAATAGCAATACCGTATTGTCTGTTGTCCTTCTCTCTCTGTCCTTTCCCATTTCTCAATGTCAGGACTAAACACAGATAGAAGCTGAAATGCTGGGGCTAATATCCTGTGGTTGGGTCAAATGATCTGTTATCCCCCTCTGAACTTAAAACATGTTGATCCCAGAATCAAGATGTGACATCCTTTTATTTTGTTGGCAGTGTTCCCCAATGCTGTCAATTTCCATTTGTCCTGATAGCCAGGTGTTATTGCTACTTGTTTCCTGTGCTACCATATCTTCTCCCAGTCCTGGACAGGGTTCATCTTGTGCCCCCCAGCTTGCCTTCCTATCCAAACATGACTGCCAATGACTTTTTTTTTAGAGCAAGTCACACTCTAAATTATATGTGTTTCTTGCTGGATGTAAGCTTACAGCTTGCTCAGTTCTCCGAATCTGAAATATCAGAATGCTCTCAAGCCTGCCTTGGTTTCTTTTCAATCTACTATTAGACTTGTGTATCAATAGTTAGGCTTTCACCTTTCCTTCTGGAAAATTTCAAAGCTCTGTTTCCTGCTAAACACACTTTTGTTAGGCAGCTTTTCAGCTCAGGGAAACCCTTCTCCAGACTCACTTCATCTCTTTCATCAAATACGAGGAAAAGAGGGGAAATAATTTGAAAAATTATCTCTAGGGGAAAGCAAAGGTGTTGATTCTCAGCAATGACTTTTTTACCTTCCCATCTCCAGATAAGGAAGACTGCATTTCACAGGGAATCATGTCATGGATAATTATTGGCCTGACTCTGTTTGCCCTGATTTCCTGTGCCTGCTGTGTAGCAGTCTGCCTCTTAAGGAACAAGGTAAGCAAGTCTATGAGGCTGCGCACAGCTCTCCTTCCAAGGGTCATGGATTGGGAGCATGATTTAATAAGATTTAGAGGTGGGACAGGCACGTCCTCAGCACATGATGTGATTTCTGACAAAGAGACTGAGCTGTTAATTTACTACTGGAATTCAGTCATTGATGACAGCTGCTCAGATTTAATTTTTCTAAGACAAAATTGTCTATTGATTTAAGGGTTGGGAATCAGAGGAAAGAGAAGAAATGCTGCACAGGTCAGCAAAATTACTTTGGTAAGAAATTCACCTGATTGTTTTCTTCAAGAGGGGGAAACAAATCATCGGTGGAGCAATTTCAGCTCTGTTCTGGAGCAAAACCACTTAAACAAAGAACCAGTTGGCTCAGGAAAGAAAGGAGACTAAGGACGTTAGTTATTTTTTTTTGGACAGAGTATGTTCCTCATTTCTAGTTCTATTCCAAGTTTTCTACCTGAGTGCCTGTCTGTTCAGACCTTAATATTCCCACAGAAAGCGGTCAAATTAACTGTCCTATTTAAAGAACAAAGGCAGGAGTTGTGGAAGTTAGTGACCATAAATTAAATTCATGGCATTTTCCCTCTCTTTGCAGAATCAGCAGTGTGAATCCAACTCCCATGAGTACAACAGTGAATACATGCCCATGGCAGCAGTGAATGCAGCTAAAAAACCAAGAATCTGAGGTTGTATTAAACCTAGAAGTACTTGAACCTCTGCTTGCATGTGTTGCAAGGCTTTCTCTGGGAAGGAAAGGGCTACCTGCTGTGTTTCCCATCCGTTCTAGGAGGGTGGTTGGGTGGGAGGGATCAGCACAATAGCTTGTTAATGTAGTTCGTGCTGCCATGTAGCAGGAAAGGGAAACAGCAAAATCTCGGGAAAGCTTTTGAATCAGAATGATGGGCTTGTTCCTAAACATGCACCTACTTCACATCAGTGCAAAGTAATGAACTTATGCATGAGGAAGGGATGTGGACTGCTCCATTCAGATTGTTGAAATAATGTGTATTACCCAAGATCTCTCTGGGGAGGTGGTTTGTAAGATTTGCCCCGTGTTACTGGTTAGGGGCAAACAATCTCTAGGGATTGAGGAACCTCTCAACTACTTGCATACTTGCATAATAGCCAGAAGCACTTTGGATACAGAACAGAAGCAGAGGTTGGACTGATCCAAACACTTGTGCATTGCATGTAACTAATTCTCCATTTCTGTTCCAGGTTTGAGTTGCTCATGGCATAGAAATTCTGGCAGCAGAAGTTTCCAGCTACTTGAACCTGGAAAATGGGAAATCAGTATTTCCTCACCTTTCTCTGCCTTCCTGAGCTCGTATGATGGTCCTGCGCTCAGTTATGAGATACCCCTAGTACTAGTACTGCTCCAAGCTGTTTTGCTCTTGCCTTGTATGTTAATTGGCACACTGCCTGATCCACTGACTTATGCATGAAGTGCTAACAATGTGTTAAAGATGTCAGCTTTTAGTTTAAGACAATGTTGTGTTTGCTTGAGAGTAGATTCCTGTAGTGCTGCTACAGAGGGAACTTCTATTTTCTACAGTCTCCTTTATGATAAACTTTCCACTGGGAACAAAAGGAAAAGACTACCTCCAATGCCAATCCTTGTGGCACAGCCGTAACGCACTGTCCGTGAATTGCACAAGCCCTTTTATTAGGGCTAGTCTAGCCTGATGCCAGGAATTCATCCGCAGATTCACTGTCAAACTATTTGGCACCACACTAGGAGAGTGCAATATGCACACATGCTCTCCTGCAGGCTGTGGGACAGCAGGGGAACAAAAAGTGAATGAGCACAGCAGAGACTTTACTGTAGCACAGAACCTCAAATACATGCAGCTACATTTTTTGTTTTTCTGCTATCAGTACATTTTGCCATCCGCACCTTCGGGCTCCTCTTATGTAACTAAATTCCGAGTTCTTCTACCAGAAAAGGAATATACATCACTTCCAAGACTGCAACTGTTCTTTGAATCAGTCCAAACCTGCAGAATTGTTCCCTAAACCAAGAGACATAATCTCTCCTGTTTACATCTTACAGCATGAATGCAACAAAGTCCATAAAGCCAGTGTATTCATGGGCTCTGCTTGGCAGTTATTTTCCCCTTGTGGTTTGACGTGAAACCTTCACCACTTCCCTAGTGGGTTTAGGGGTTACTTGACCTTCTGCAAATTGCTCAGAGCCTTCAGTATGAATGAAACAATCAATCCTTCATGCTACTTGTGAAATCCACCAAAACTCTGGACCATAAACAACCAACTGGGAACCCAACCTGGATACACTGGCAGACAGCATTTGGCTGCTGGAAGCAGAGTGGTGCATTGATTGAGTTTCTCTGTAATTCATTGACAAAACAAATATTGGTCAGAGGACACAATGCTGAAAGGTACATAGCTTGTTTGTCTGGTAAACAGGAGGCTGGTTTCAAATTTGATAGGGTAAACAGGGATCATAGAGCATGAAGAGGACATGAACTGGTACGTCAAGGACGGGGTTTTCCTCAACAAAAGCTTAAATACACAGATGGATTGCAGAGGGAAAGTGCAGATTGTTAGCTGTCACATCAAGCAAAGGCAAAATGAGAAAAGCACTGGATGAAGCGGGGACTGCCACTCTAGCAGCAGCTGCCCCATTTAGTCCACCAGCTCCTAGGCAGACATATAGCATGGCAGCCTGGTGTGCTGGGCAACTTCACATTCTTTTCTGTCGCTCCATCACATAACTTTGCCAAATTACCTAACTTCCTTATCAAACAAAACTACCCCCTGTACACCCACAATTACATGTTTTGACCATTTTGGATATTATTGGTGAAATAATTGGCTTTGAAAATTATCAGTGAAAATAACTAACCTCAACTTCTTATGACAAATGCTGGATGTAAGATACTATGTAACTGTGGAGTCTCATTTCCTGGAACTTCTCACCAGACCGAGAAAGAAATTCATGGAAAGAAATGTTTCTGAAAGAAAGAAAAAACTGAAAAATGATAAAGTCTGAACAAGATACATTAAAATATATTGTACTCTAGAAAGAGGAGTGGTTTAAAGCCATTGTAACAAAACTTTGTGAAGTCTCAGGTTTCATCACTGTTTTTTTGTTGGTGGTGTTTTTTTTATTTTTTTTTGTGTTTTTTTGTGGGGTTTTTTTTGCCTTTTTTTTTTTTTGAAAGAGATAATTTTTTTTTTCCTAATAAAATTTTTTTTTTTTTTTTTTTTATACCATATGTCCTTAAGAAACTTCATGAGTGTATGCATGTCATGGGAAAGAAATAAGGTCTCCGGCCTCCACAACGGAAAATGAAGAGGGTAGGGGCAGCTTATTACCATATAGGAACTTAGCGGGAAACGTAAAAGGGTTATGGAAAAAAAGATCCCCAAAAGGGTGAAAACCAAAAATTTGGACCTGTTTCCATACAGTCAGGTAATGATACTGTTTTGATTGGTTTGTTTCCTTTAATTTTCATGAGAATGTCTTCTTTCTTATTGCTCCACTTCTTCTTCCTTTCCTTTAATCCCTTATGTAGTATATGGGTAATGGTCAGGATTACTCTGGGACATTTTTCAGTTTCCTTCTGCCACTTCAATACCCCCAAAACAAAAGGAGCTGGAAGAAAATTAAGAACTACTCCAAAATTTAAGTATGGATAAATGACAAGAACGTCATGATATGAACACCTGCATGTCCTGAGGTAATTTGAAATCCACATCTCAATATATATTTTATAAGTTTATCTTCCTAGCCTGAATTATGAACCCAAATCTGTACGCTCTTGGACTTTAATGATAGAATTCAAGACTGCAATTTTTTACCTAATAGGTAACACTGTGAATGAAATGACATTATGAAATCTTGTGGGCCATTTTCCTTTAGCAGGAGTATTTAATTGTCTTCAAAATTCAAGTAGATTTAAACTCTGTCATACTTCTTAGAGGTTTTAAAAAGTTTGTTTATGGATAGGCGAAAAGAGGCTCTGGAACTAGAGAAAAGCAAACAAATTATCAGAATGAGGATCTAATCTGCAGATACGCATACACTGTTATTGGTAAAGTGTTTCACATGTGGAGAGCCCACTACACACATGAATCTGTAACTTGCCGTGTAGAAGAACGCATCAGTAGTAAAAGCAGAAAAAGTACAGGTCATTGAAATTGCTTAGTTAAAAATAAATCCACTTGGTTAGTGGGGACTTCTGCCTATACGAGCTTTACTGGGGAGCTGGACCTATGTCTTTGCTTTTGTTTTAACTTCTATGAAACACTCCATAAACAAAAGACCCCTGCGTTGTCCAGCCCTTCATTGCTAAAACAGCCTACTCACTATCATAAAAATCTCCCGTTTCCCTCATAGATGAAGGTTTGATTTGTATTTATGTTCTATGATTATGAGTTCAAATCAGTATGAGGGGGTTCCTGGAGTGAGGAATAGAAAGGATTAAACAGCTTTCCTGGCAAAATGAGCTGGACAGGTATGAGCTGGAGAGGTCAGGGGGTGAATGAAATCTAAATGAGTATGCCTTAGCTATTTAATTCCTCTGGGGAGCAGTAAGGTCTCGTATGGCTTGAGATCAATTTTTAAAAAGAGATAAATCAGATCTGATTACCAACAACAAAGATTTAGCTGCTGCACACATCAAGCATAATAATTTTTTAAAAACTGCAAACATTAACAACTTTGAAATACTGAACATCTTCTACTTATTAAATCCTGTATCAGTCCTCCCAGTTCTTAGCATCCTATTGGCAAATCCATCACCTACCATATTTCATCTTGTCCCTACATATTGCTGTAGCAAGCTTTACTGCATCTTATATAGTTTGTTACCAACTCAGATTTGAGGCAAGGACTTAAAGTCTAAATCGAGCAAAGACTTGACTTACAAGCAGATACTGTTTTCCTCCTGCTGAGGAGGAAGGTTTATTTGCTGCTCTAGGGTTCTCCTGAAAAAATGTCTGAAGCACTGAGAAGAGTAAAAAAGACAAATGTTAGCACCAGTTGATGAGAGCAAGTGAGAACATGTTGCCTTCCAAAGGTGTCAGCTTAATTCAACATAATCCCTATGTTGTGTGAGAATTCTGCATAGGTCTTTCAGGTTACTGAGGCCAAATTTTGAAAGAGGAAGCTCAAAACTATGATTCTCAAACATTTAGCTGTCTACTTTCCCCCAAAAAATGTAATGCACTTTACATCTATTCAATTAAGTAACTTTCCCTTTGTAAAACAAAACATGTCAAAGAGATTTGCTCATTAGTGATCTTTTGTGTGTGAGAGAAACTGGGGACATGGTAGTAAGCAGCTATCACACTGCTGTGCAGGATCATGACTGTGTGGGTCACAGCTGGAACCAGCTCTTAGTACTGCTGTGCCCATGAAACAGCTATACCTAGAGAGCTCTTACTAGCTAGAAAGCCAGACCAATATTTGCATTTCTGTCCCTGCTCAGTCACAAACACAGCTGCATGGAAAACCTGATCCTGCGCCCTGGCTTCTCCTAAGCCCTGCACTGCTGGGGCTCAGCCGGGACTTTCCTTGGTGCAGCACAGGCCACGTGCTGGGGTGTCAGGCTGCAGGTCACAGGACTTTACTGTAGCTCATCTGCACAGAAAGGGAAGCTTGGGAGAGAGGCATGGCCAAAGACCCTGCTTGGTTACAGAGAGGCCATGACACAGAAGTTAAGAAAGAGATTGCCAAGGTCATGTTAGAGGGATGTGTGGCTTCCAGGAGTGTAAGAAAGATAAACGAAATGAAAGACTGTAGGATCTGGGGGGATGCAATGTCTCGCAACCATGACACAGACCCCATTTGCAACAAAAGCGAAAGATTGCAGCCACTGTCTATGAGGACAGGTAGCTTCCAGAGTAATGCCTGGAATCCACCAAGGCTTGACAAAGCCTTGGGCAGGCAGTGACTTCTGTGGACTGCAACAGACTAAAGCAAACAACTCGTAAGACATACTGCCAGAACAAAAAGTATCTTTGCTTCCAAACAGTAATGCGGACATTTAGAGTGATCCTTCGGGTCCAAGAACCTGTTAAAAATCAACTGTAGATTTTTGTATGTTATTTGGAAGGGCTTGTGTTTTTTTGTTAGGATGTAATTCTATTTTGCTCTTCATGCTTTAAATTCTGTGAAGTCTAGGCTCACAGAAGTTTGTGAGAAGATCACAGGTTTTATTGCGAAGGGACCGACTGAAACATGCATCTGGTGAAAAAGGATCTCCTTCTAGCACCAAGTATTTATTCAGCAAAACACCCCCTGTCCTGGGGCTCCAACCCACACAGAGGACCAGTAGGGCACTGCCCTGCCCTGACATGGCCCGGTTCCCCTGCCAGGGTTGTGCTGTCACAGTGGGGCACAGCTGTGGCAGGAGCAGCTGTGGGGCAGCGCAGGAACCCCTGATGTGCACCTCTTCTGAAACTCCTCCAAGACGAGGAGTCACTTTTTCTGAGTTGCCTCACTTCTTTTTCACACAGCCAAGGCACAGACGTACAAAGTGCTTCTTACCTCAATATCTGTTGTTCAGCTTCAAAAGCTAAAGGAAACTTCTTCTCCATCAGGACTCTGACCCAGATGAAAAAAGCCCTCTCTTTTTCACTAAGTGTGTCGGTAATCTTTCCGTGTAGAGAAAATGTGTTCTCATTACTGGAAAACAGACGTACTAGTGAAAATGGCCACCTGTGTTGAACAATAGCTTGTGGATCATAATTTCCACTGAAAATTTGAGTAAAAGTATGCTGTTCACTCAAGATGATGAAAGAATAGATTTTATTTGGTGAGAAAACAGGCCTCTATTCATTTTCTTGAGAAAACTTGTAACGCTAGGCACAGTTACTAATTCAAGCACAAGACCACATCACTCCCTCTGTGAGTACAACTATTTAAAGTGTCTTTCAGAGACCTGAATTGTGTTCCAGTAATGGTGACCTGTTTCCCTTTCCATTAAGTAATACATTTTGGTTAGTAGGCACCGATAAAAACAACAGATGTGAAGGAAAATCTGCAGAAAAGCATTGCTACATCTTAGCTAGTGCAATGAAACATGCAGCGGATTGTTTTAATGTAGATATTCAGTCCACTGCTTTGATGGCAAACCAGAGCATTACACCGCATGAAGCTGGAATCACTTATGAGTCATCTTCAGGCTGCACTTTCTCTCCTTTCTGTGGTGCTGGCAAACGAAGATGAAGAATGTGAGCCTACAGCAAGAGCCACGTGGATCTGTGGATTTTTCAGGTGCTTACTACTGAGTGATCCACCAAGGACCTGCCAGGTCTGTGGCACCCTTGAGTTTCCAGAGATCTTGCCCTGAGAACCTATTGGCAGCAAAAGGCAATTCCTTCACCTGCGTGCAGTAGCTCCAGCATGTGAACTCACAAGTGCTGTCACAGGACAAATTCATTTAATTTTTTCACAGTTTTCCTGTGGCTCTTAGGTGTCACTGCTTACAACTCGCAGGGCAGCTCCAGCACTGCTACAGCACAGCTCCGACTGAGATCGCTCCTACTGCCCTAAGAAGCCCCTCAGATCTTCCCTTCCAGGCAGCTTTCTGGGGTCCCATTACACAGGCTGGACATTTCAGGACTAAGTTTCTTAGTTAGGAACCTGCTCTGGCCCTTCAAGTTTTGTCATGGCCACAGATTTCCCAGCATTCAACACAGCAAACAGTCTGAGACTAAAGCGACTGTTGTTAACTTTGAAGAATTCCCAAAGGGCTGTAAGTGGCAGAAAATGGTCTCTGGTGACAGCCCCTTTCTTAGCACAAACTTCTAAAACAGCTTCCTCTGCTACATCAAAAAGGGTTGAAAAACAATGCAAGGATCTTGAAAAGCAGCTGGTCTCTGATTCTGTGCATGCAGCTCTGGGCCTACAGCACTGTTCTGCTGGCACCCACACCTGTGGATAACTCTAGGAGCGGTCGCACTGAATACGCACACAGAAATGCTTGGGATCCTTACGCAGTGTTGCAATACATGTTACAGGTAACAACATTTGTAAATTACAGTAAATAGAAGTAACAGTAATGTGAGCACATGTGGAGAACCAGGTCCTCCTCTGGGCGTTCAGCTGGTGAGGCCAGCCAAAAAAGAATTTCTCTACTTTTCCGAGCATTTCTCAGTGTGCCACTGCTCTGCAGGGCTATCAGTAACAAGAAATAAATGAAACATTCTCATAATGAAACGAAGTGTATACAACCTTGAATGCATAGAGTAAGCAGATCTGCTGAAAGATGGTACCTGCATATGATCATGGCAAGCATATGCTGCTCATAGCAGTCTGCCTTCTGAACAAACCCAGCATCTTCTGACAGTGTGGGATCAAAATGAGCAACTTCAGCAAGACTCACCCTCAGGGAAGAAGGTCAGAAAGCTTCTATCAGGATTGGCTGTGCTTTGAGAATATTGATTTCAGTATTACCAAGATAAAATTAGTGCTATTGAAATGATTGGTTAAACACTCAGCTTCCAGGAACTGAAATTCTGAACTAAATCTCTCTTTGAAAGATGTATTTTATCTAAACACATTGAGACTTTGATGATCGACTAGCTTAGTCTATCAAATAGGCAGAGGCGTTTCTGAGGAGCATAGAATTGTTGCACACTTTCTTACAAGCCTGTCATGTTGCAAGATAAATACGTGTGTATCCTCACAGATTTTTCCTACAGAACAAGTGACATGAGGTGCTAATGTGGCATTTCCCACAAATCGTTTTGATCTCTTTGCTCTTCTGTTTCATTCTTCCCCCACTGCTTCTTCATATTTCTCTCCAGCCTTTAACATGGAAGTTCCTAAGTTCAGCGAGTACACTTTACGCTGTGTAGGTACTGCAAGGCACCTCCGGCACAAGCAGTGTAAATGAACAAAAACCACAAAGCCTTGCCCATCTCTGCTCACCTTCTGCCCTCCACACAGCCCCACTGCCTGCTGGCAGAGCAGCAATGCTCCAGCAGCAGCCCAGCAGGTGCCAGCCCCACCACATCACCTCTGCGCGCGCTGTGAAGCCACAGCAAGGGTGCCCTCGTTACACATGAGCTGATAAGGCACCGACACCCAGCTTTGACCCTGACCTCCACCTTTCGACTACAAACAAGTGTGTGCCAAAACCTGTTTACCACAAAGCAGCGCCTGCGATGGGTGTATCACGGGCAAGCGGAGCCCATGTACCTCAGGCCCAGACATCATGGGTACTGTGCAGAACTAAACAGTTGCTTCTTTGTCACCATCAGCAGCTTGCCTGTGAGCTTCCCTGGGGAACTCGGAAGATCCCAAATAGCCCACAGCAAATTCCTTGTTCCAGTTTCTCTCCACTCTGTGAGAATAAGATTATTTTTGCTTTCAGAGGTTTTCAAGGGGTCACCACCAATACCCACTGTTCCAGTGGCAGTTCTGAGGACAACTCTCAGTTGTGTAGCTACAACACACCTTCCAACTGTCGCTGTGGAAAAAACCTGGGCAATGGGAACTGGGGGAAAGGCATTTTTGATTTTGTGCCTAGGGTAGTCTCCTGCTTCTCAATGAGAAGGTGTCAAGTCAATTAAGACAGAACAATCAATAATCTGCATTTTGCAAGCATCTTTGTCTCTCATGCCTAAAGGAGATGTGATGATGCATAATTATAGGAGTGATCAAAAATGAGGTATCGGTGTGATCTGGTAAAAAGTTCAGTGCAAAGAACATCAAATCGTTTTGAAACTCTGTGCAGGTCAAAGTTTGGATGTTTCCTCCCACTGAAGTAAAGGACTTTTTTTTTTTTTTTTTTTTTTTTTTTTTTTATGTGTGTTATTCCCATGCAGTCCAAGAGTGTTTTTATCCTGGTCTATGTACATATAAATTATTTTTATCATGTTGCTTGGAAGAGAAATACTTCAAGAGTGAGCAAAGCTAGGGAACTAACACCAGATGTTACGCAGCCATAGCCATGACTGCTGCTATCTCCTTGTCTCTGAGTGCAGACTGGATGCAGACAGCACAGAGTGGCCTTTGAGATGCCCTAGTTGCAGACGGTATTGTTGCTCTGAAAACTGCTTAGATGCATATGTGGTTTTGACTTCTGAGAATTGGGTAGAAAGGTGGTTGAAAACTTCAGACATAGATGCCACTTGTGCATGTATTAGTGTTACAGATGATAAGGAAATAATTATAATCCGTGTCTTACTATATTATATACCAGCAAATACTATATATATGTATCATATAATTGTTACTGCCTATACACATACACGTGCACATACATTATTATAATGAGTCTGTTCTGGATGACACATAAACAATCACATCTGGTTTATGCTCCAAATAGGAGGCCTGTAAAAGTAAGAATACTACATGATTCTGTAATATATACGATTCTGAATATATATGGAGAGTGGGAGATGCATAATCCCAGAATGGGAATTCCTGCTTTAAGGGTGAACAACGTCTACCAGCATTTGATAAAAGACTTCTGGGCACAAAAGTTGGTGGGCTGTAATTTTAGAGTGCCCCATTCTGAAGGCTTTCCATGATATTTCAACTGTGGGTCCAGTTCATGAGGTAAGACAGGTTAGACTTGAGCACTCAGGGTGGGAAGGCTGATCTACTGTGCACAACAATGAAGCCTCTGAGCATTCAGTTCATAGATCCATTTTTTTTTTTTTTTTTTTAACCTATGTAAACTGGCAGATTCTCCCAGGACAAGGGATGTGAAGGCTCTAAAGTGTATTGCCACAATTTTTTTGCCATTATGAAAAAACGCCTTTGTGTTGGTCCTTTACTGAACGAGGAATACTATGGCACTGACAGCACGATGCCTGGAAGGAAGCAGAGTTTCTAGAATGGTGTCAAAACAACAGGGTTAAAACGTGTGATCTGCAGAACAAGGCCCTCGGTGTTGCCAGCAGGATGGTCGTATTTGGAGGTGTGCCTGAATCCTCAGTAGGCAAGAGATCACATCTGTGATGAAGACTTTCTTTGTTATAAAGGAAGATAAAAAGTTCAGGACAGGACAAAGTGTGTAGAGGCTTACCAGGATATAACCTTGGTATGTCTCAGCACGGCTACGTGCAGGCTGGTATTTTTAAAGTCCCAAAACACAGCATTTCCCCTCTGGCAGCTATCACAGACAGACAAACATCTTCAAGCCCATCAATACGGCTGTTGTTGTAAATGTCACACAAAGAGATCACTGAGAATTGTCACTGAAGGATGGGGTAATCTAGACACAGTTGCTATTGGGAAACTTGTTGTCTCTGAATATAACATTTTTCTCCCATAATTTTGTGTTCTGCTATTGCAAAACAGAGTGATACCTGCTAATGAGACCGATACACAATTTTCTTTTCAGCAGAGCAAGGCACAAAATTATTTCTTTGTATCTCTGTATCTCTGTCTCACACTGGTTGGACCATGTGTGAATGCCAGAATTGGACAGGGAGCTTGTGGCTTTTTTAAAGGAAGCTCAGCACCTGCAGCCTCTGGTCCCTAGGGACATTATTTTTGGAGGAAATAATCAATGCTACATGCTTGCATTACAAGTCCAAACCCAACAGGGAAATCTGTTATCATAATTTTACCAGTCTATACCCTCCTTCCTGGATAGTTCAAAATCATTTCATCACAATTTTGACATTCTCTCAAAATAATCTGCAATTGCCAAAGCTAAAACACGTCTTCTGTAAAGGCTTTTCTCCCTCACATTATTTATCAGAGGAGCTAACAGACTTACATTCCCTCTCTAGCACATATACAAAAGGAGATGTCAGGAAACACAGTGAGGAAAGGGCCCTCCTGGGGAATCAGAGCAAAGGTTAGCGGATAGCTGAAAATCTATGAGATTTGTCATTTTGGAGAGAAATATAACTTTCTCTTTGTCATCATGAAAAAAAACAATCTCAGGCAGAACCATGAGGCCTTAGGATTTCCCCCATGGGATACAACACTTGGAAAAGGAAAGGAGCATGTTAACAAATTCATGAAAGGAATGGAGTACACTAATGTAGGCACATGAAACTTGTTAAGTCCACTGAAAGACAAACAGCAAGATTATTTAAAACTTCTATGTGCAATAAATGTGGCCAAGAAAATCCTCCCCACATTCAGCATGGTGAAAGATTATGGTAAGTCCTTTCAGTGTCATTTTTCCTCAGAAGACACAGCTTCATCCTGTGAAGTACAAAACTTTAAAAGGGGATAAAGAAGTATCTCTTCAAAACATGGCAGCAACATTGACACCAAACCTGAGAGAAGAACAGGCCTGCAAATTTTGTATGAACAAATTTGATCAAGCCAGCATTCCCTGGGAAAATGCTGATAAGCAAGAATATCTATGGCCTTGCAGGCTGAGGCAAGCATTATCTTATCCACTAACTGGGGTACAAGAAGCAGATGTTTTGAACTGAGGTACAAGAAGCAAGTGTTTTGAATTCTTTACTTTTCAGAAAGGACAACAGTCATGAGACGGGAGGAGAGCTACTTATCATACGGCCTTCTGACAGATTAACGTTGCCCCATGACCACTTGGGACCCCCATACAAACCCCATAATTATAATGTGCATGTGTAATAAGGAGCCC
>VXAV01004761.1:35104-48244 GCA_013399715.1 Alectura lathami
GGGGGGGGGATTTCACAGAAATTGCAAGAGTGTTAATGTAATGACTGTATACTAAGGATGTACCTTTGTTCCTCAGCGTGTGTTGGGTGGAGCCCATCCCCATGTACCCAGTGCCAAATAAAGGAATGCCTGCTTTCTGACGCTACATTGGTGTTAGAGAGTTAGTCCCTGATTTCTGTGACAACAAGTCAAATATATACACTGCTGCATACGTTACTTGCACAAACGTATTTCATAGCATGTTTTACTGCTGTTTGTGCTAGTTTAGAATGATGCAATTGTCAGACCAGTCACAAAATGTCTACCAAAATCATGACACAGATTTGGTGATATCTGAGGTGTCAGCAAAAAAAACCTTTTCCCTAAGTGATAATCCAGGGGAACTCACAGGTGAGCTCCTGACAGACGCACTCTTTAGAGTTTGTGTTGGCAAGATTTAAAAAGCATGAGTACACATCTTTGGGGAAAGGCCTGTGTAAGTGTCATGGGTATTGCTGTACACTGTGCTGCTCAAATAAATCCCCTGGCTTGAACAGCTCAAAGGAGTATTTTTTGGACTACAGCTTGGTCTCCCAGAGAAGAATCCTCAAAAAGGAAGAAGTAACTGGTGCTTGTTGTGAGAAATCAAAGTCTGAGGAAAACTAAAAGGAGAAACACAAGCCCTCTAGCACTGAGAAAATGGTTTGACAAGATTATCGCCAAAGGGATTAAATCTGCCCTCCACTGACTGACAATGGAAGTATCCTATTCCTACCATTTGCACAGCACTCAGTTACTTTATTAAAAAGGGGTTAGGCACCGCTAAGCATTACCTGAAAATACTGTGTGATGCTGGAAATCTTTGTCTGAAGAATCACTTCGCTAATTTTCTTTCGTTAATTTTAGCGGGGAATCTTGACTTGCCGTTAAAGGTTATCTATTGTTTCCCAGCCACAAATATAAGCACAATTATTGCAGAAGATTTGATGGATTGTGCTTGTGAAAATGGTGAAAATGAAAGTGCCTCTGCAAATACACACACCACAGGAATGTGGCTGCCCGGTATTTAGCCCAGAATGCTTTCACTGTTAACTGGCTAGGAATCAAGATGGGCTGGTAGCAACCTCTTCGTCAAGCCGAGACTGCCGCAGGAGATGGCGACATGAGAAAGAGGAGAAATGTGGCTTTCCTAGACTTCCTTGTCCAGTTCTGCACCTCGTGCAAAATAACTCTATTCTACTCAGCCTACAGTGGCTATAGTCCTAGAAAAGCCCTCAGTGCTTTCAAATGACTTGGAGAAGTCACCTACTGGCATCCTGGAAAAGATGTGTAAACATATAAAAAGGGTGGGTAACAAAAGGCTTCAAAAACACACGGAGGGAGAGAAACAGCTGGGAGATGTATGGGACAAATCACCCCAATGCTGATTTTTTTTTCCTTTCCTTAGACTACTGTCCTTTGATTAAGTAATAGTTCAGATGAAAAGGTATGCCACACCTGGTACCCAGCCATCAGCTGGGTTAAGGCTAAGGTCTCTTCCTCAAAGAAGAAAATACTAGAACCACATTGAAGCTCACTGGTGGCTGAAGTGAGAGCTGCCCTCTAAAGGACATGTTTATTTGACTGTGGGAAAGCCAAGTCTTCCTCTTTCATGCTTCAGAAATACCTGGCACAACCTAAGCCAAGTGATGTGGATAAGAGAAAATTAAGGTTTTCTCATTCAGAGAACGACAGTGTGAGCCTGACATGTACCTACTAACTCGCTGCTCTTGGTGTGCTGGAAGTGCTGGAGGGACTCAGCATTAACTTTTACCACAAATGTTAACTATTCTTATACAAAATCCAAAGGCTTTCTGAGGATCTAGTACTTAGCATGACCATCACCTTACCAAGAAATAATGTTATGATGGTCTTCCTTACTTTTATTTCTTTGGTAATGATATCAACATAACCCACAGGAAATTGGAGCAAATTGTCCTGTGTGAGGACAATAAACATGGTTTGTTCTTTCCTTTAAAGGATATGAAACATAACCCATGTATAGGAAGACCTCCGCATGCCACAGCTCTACCATGTCCATGCATCCGCACCAAAAAGAGATATTCTTTGAATCTCAGTGGTGATGAGCAATTCATGAGCAGCCTCTCAGTAGTATTATTTAATATAAGAGATAGCTTACTATCCCTGGAAAACACTTAAGCGCTATTAGAGATGTTCAGGATAATCTTTCCAGCCATCTGTTCACTGCTCAGCAGAATCTCAGGCGACCTGGCCTACTTGTCCTAACTTTGTTCATATGGAACAGTAATTCCTGAAGGGATGAATAATAGCACTGCAGCGTAAATTATGCCCATTTCTTACTGCCCTCAGGAGATCCGAAAAGCGGTATCCTCAGAGATGTGGTTCCAGCTCCAGTGATAGTGTATTTACACTAAATCCTTTTCCCAAGATTGTGAGAGATTGAAGATTTAATTGACAGGATTGTAAAACCTGAGCTGATGATTTATGTGCAAACTCCAGCACAGGCTTTGCTGGGCAGAGCGCAGTAACAGCTCCCATCTCCTGGAAACACCCCTGTCCCAACAACACACACCTGTGAGACTTCTACCCAGCTGCTGAATTGAGCTGCTTCTCCAGTAGCTGTTCCCTTTTCTTTCCCTTTACAGCTATAATGACTTCAATCATATATACCTTGCCCATGTTTGTGGTTGACTTTTTGTAATTGTTGAAGGGAGAAAGAGCTAACGCTCTTCCCCAGTAATCTTTTGCTTGGCACTCTAATAACCCTACATACTTTGAAAATGTCACTGGCTTACATCTGTTAATAACCTTTCTCAAACGCTCTTTTGATTTCTAACACACTTGCACAGTTTCCTACAGTAAAAAAAGGGCCAGTGCCCAGCCTGGCCAATTCCCCTTCCCATCTTGTTTCCCTTTTTTCCTTTCCCTAGGGCTGGACTTCAGCAGAAAGTTTGAGAGGCAAAGGATTTGCAGCCTTTATGGCAGGTGTTGTGCTTACAGCCAGGCTTCAGTGCTGTTAATTGAAGAAATTCAAGTGGTTGCTTAGGGGTAGTCCAGACCTACAATGTACTCCTATTCTTGGCTACAGGTGATTTAGTTCATCCATTCCCACATTTCCCCATTCCCACCTGCGCTTTTCACTGGCACTCAGTTTCCCTCTGCCATGTTCTCATGTAGCTGAGGTCACTGAAGGAAAACTGCCACAGGCTCCACTGAGGTGCGAAGGCAGGGCCAGCCGAGCTGGCTGCCCGCTGAGCACCCTCGCCACCAGGTGCCTGCCCTCCCCGTGGGCCAGCCCGCCAGCTGGGGGGGCTCTTCACACAGAGCAGGTCTGCGGCTTGAGCTTCACATCACACACCAAGGGGGAAGGCAAAGCAAGGCACAGCCCCTGCTGCTCCTCCACGTATTGGAAAGCTCTTTTGCCCATTAATGTAGCAGGCAGCCTCTGCCTCCAGTGGAGCGGGAGGTTGAGGGAAGGAACCTGATGCTGCCTTCAGGCCAGAAGGCTGGAACAGTGGAGAAGCTGCTGTAGCACATTTGTGGTCTAGGATTTACGTAGTCTTACGTATTTATCTAAGGCTTTATGCAGAGTGAGCCCTGGAGAAGTCTTGGTCTGGACTCACTTCTCAGGAAGACTCACAACGTGGTTTTATCAGATGACTGTCATAGTCTAGTTTTAGAGAGGGAGAGGGGAAAGGTGCTCATGTCACTTAGAACTCAAGCTGAAATAATCTTCACAGGCACACACATCACCAGTTTCAGCACAGGTGACTCAAGAAACAAGCACTCTGAGTCATTCTTTCAGTTACATCAATGACAGCGAATGGCCAAAGCTCATCAAAAGCATTGCTTGACAGTGCTCTTCTGTTTTGACTCATCCTGTCCCTGTCATGGGGCAACTTATGGATGTTGGTTTTGAGCTGTGGTAATCTGTCATGTTTTCCAAATGGAGGAAGTGAAGGATGATGCAGTGACCACAGCAGGGGCTAGGGGACCTCTCTTTACAGGGGATGCAAACTGACAGCAGGCAAGCAATGCTGTGCCTTCACTGCCTCTGTCAGCTGTGTCCCAGAATGCGCTCCAGTTCTCAGACCAAATAAATGGTCTGAGCCAGTTACTTTTGTTCTGCCTACTGCCACAAAGCACACATGTGCCAGCGGCCTGTCTTCCTCTCTTGCAAGGGGAAGAATAGGATGAAAATGAACACGTAGGCAGGGAGCCTGGGTTCAGGCTTAAACCCCAACCTAATGTAGTAGCCTGTGTGACACCCCCCATCTTGCAGTTACTACAATTTTGGTCTCTCATGGAGTGGGATCATAGGGGTACAAAATTCACTACTGGATTGAAATCATAGCATCTTACCCACAGCTTCAACCCATAGCTTCAGAAGGATACTCACGGTGTCAGAGCTGTAAGAAGATACAACCCTTTCCCTTACATCATTTCTTTATCCCCCTTTGATCCCAACACTTACATTTAGGATGCAGCAGTTAGAACAAACTCTCAGTGTGGTGAAGTAGGATGTTTAAAAAAACCTCGCTTTTTGTTTCCTTTCTGCTGGGTTTAAACTTTTAGATCAGATCACCCTGAAAAAGATGTTTGTGCAACAGGAAAGTGTGGTATCAAGATTATAAGAACAAGGTAGACAATAATACGTTTTGCATGACTTGATTGCAAAAAATGACAAGGAAACCACAGGGCATCACTGTGAATGCAATGGAACAAGGCCATGAAGCGTGTGTTGTGTGCCATAGTCATAAGGGTTTATATAGACTTGAATGAGATTCAATTTAGATCAAAAGGACCTTCAACCTTTTTTTTCTTTTTAAGATAGAGACATGTCTTTTTGGCTTTACACAGCTTGTGGCTATTGAGGCAGATCTGAAGATAACAGGATATGGAGCACTTACTTCTGATTTACTAGCACAAATGGCTTACACAGGTATGGAAAGTAAACTGCTTTAGGCCCTAAGAGATCAGAGATAAGACGCATCAGCAGGACCGGCTGGGGAGTTTTTATTATCATCATTTCCTTGCCATGCTAATTTGTTTCCAAGGTACTTCCCTGACTGGCCTATTTGCACAACATGACACCCAGACTTTGTAATACACATCCTGCATGAACCCCAGGCCCTTCTCACTCTGCTGTTGCTTCTTGGCTCTGTCATGTTATCCTGCTTCCCCTGGTATCTCTTGGGTCAGGACTAGTTTTTCTTTTGCTTCCTATTTTCCCAAAGAATCTTCTCTACCAGTGAATGGGAATAAAAGACATGACAAAAACATCTTAAATACTGCAGAAATGGGCAATTTGATCACTGAGACCCTGTGGCTGAACAGCACTTGGCAGCAACCTAACATGCTCCTACCTCAGACAACTGTCTGCAAGAATTAAAACGCACACCCATCAAGTACTATGACAAGTATTATGACAAGTAATTCACAAAAGATACTTTACTGTGCTTTTTCTGTATATTTGTTGCTACTCCAGAATTCAATGGGCCTTGAAGAATTTTGTGATGAAATTTAATACCCACTAGGACATCCTAGTACAAATCATCCACTCTCCAGAGTTGCTGTGAGCCAGAAGGCAATCTTCTCCCTCCTTCAGAAAGCTTTATCCTTTGATTCTTGTCAAGACCAATTTTACAACTTAAAGCTCATCACAATTAAAGAACTTCCAATATGGCTCCTTAACTATCACTATCAAAGCACCCAGAACAAGGCTCACTATATAACCTAGAAGATGCTCACAGCCTCTCAGCCTGATGTAGCTGCTGGCTCCTTCATACACAACTCATTAAATACTTCGTGTTCAGCCTGGTGCCCAGCCGCACAGATCAGAGCCAGGCTCACACAGCAGACCTTTCCTCATTTTGCTTGGTTGAAGCTCATGAGGTTAGCCTTGGCCCACTGCTCCAGCATGTCTAGGTCTCTCTGGATGGCATCCTGTCCCTCAGGTGTATCAACCACACCACACAGCTTGGTGTCATCCAATAACTTGCTGTGGGTGCATATTGAAGAGTATCGGTCCCAGAATGGACCCCTGAGGGACACCACTCATCACAGATTTCCATCTGGACACGGAGCCGTTGACCATCTCTCTTTGTATGTGATCTAGCAACTGGTTCTCATCTATAAAAGAGTCCACCCATCAAATCCATATCTTTCCAGTTTAGAGAGAAGGATGTTATGGGGCACTGTGTCAAAGGCCTTCCTGAAGTCCAGATAGATGCCATCAGTGGCTGTTCCTTTGTCCACCGATGCAGTTACGCCATCGTAGAAGGCCACTGGGTTGGTCAGGCAGGACTTGCCCTTGGTGAAGCCATGCTGATTGTTTCACATCACATCCCTGTCCCCCATGCGCCTTAGCATAGCTTCCAGGAGGATCTGTTCCACGATCTTCCCCCGCACAGAGGTCAGGCTGACAGGTCGGTAGTTCCCCAGATCATCCTTTCTACCCTTCTTAAAAATGGTTGTCACATTGCCCTTCTTCCAGTCACCAGGGACTTCACCTATCTGCCTTGACTTCTCAAATATCATAGAGAGTGACCTGATGACTGCGCCAGCTAATTCCTTCAGAACTCTGGGATGGATCTCATCAGGAACCATAGACTTACGGATATACAGGTTCCTCAGGGGGTCACAAACCTGATCCTCATTTACAGTGGGAGGGACATAGGTTCCCCAGACCCTACCTTTCAACCCATGCGCTCAAGGGATGTATGAAGAGCAGCTGTTGTTGAAGATTGAGGCAAAAAAATTGTTGAACAAGGCAAAAAAAAAAATTGAACAGGCAAAAAAACTTTTGAACAATTTGTTTTTTAACCACCCTGACATCCGATTCTCTTTGACTTACTGTTTTCTAACCACTAGGTTCTTCTTATCTCAGCTTCCCCTAAGCATCTTCTGGAGAATATGATAGCAGAGACATTTTCCTTAATGCTCTGTCTTTTCCTGTTGCTTGAGAGGTCTTGTTACCATCATTGCCTTGTTACCACCAATGAGAAATATCATTTATGAGCACAAACAATCTGGGTTCAGAGCCATTCATACGCAGGGCACAGACATTCACATTTGAGAAAAAATTAACCAATTAAATTTTGAAAACCTGAACCACTTAAAAAGAGTGTTTTTTTAATGCCTTGTTCACACTTAAAGATCTTGACACAACTAGCTGATTTCAGTCTTCCAAGGAAACAACGCAGGGAAAATGTGTTCAGACAAAGAACTCTCAAATATGCAAAGAATACCTAATTACCCCTTTCATTCCATTTCTTTCCTTCTGAATTCTGCAGATATAGCTACTTTACATGCCAGATTCTTCCAGTTTTGGTGCTGCGTAAATTAATAAAACCGTTCTTGAACTATGTTACTATTCAATGCATGTAAGTTCTCTATTAAGATACTCAAATGCTCTGAATTTTTATGTTGGTACAAACCCAGATTTCTGTGCAGTGTATTCTCACTGTGCAGGAACAAAATTTTTTACAACTCATTGTCTCACATCAAGCTTTTTTTTTTTCTTAAATGACTACATCATATCTGCCCAACACACAGTGATCAAACTGTTCTGTCTGTATCACAAAATAAGCCAACCAGTGGAATGGGTCTCTGGTGTGATGAGCAACATTTGGAAGCAGGAGGAAAAGAAGATTAGTCTAGCACTCATTAAAGTTGTTGTTTATCAGAGAATAAATGTTAATAGCACTTTTCAGTGCTCAGAGAAGACTTTGAATCAGACATTAAACTATTGGAAACATTCATTCAGAAAAAAGGTATATACCTTTGCAACACCTAAGGTTTTTCAGTGTGTTCGATCTACCCATTTTTTACAAGAAGCACCTCTCTCTTTCATAGAAACATTTCACAATCCTAAAATGTGTCAATGCAGAAATGTCCCAGTTTTGATTTTGAAAATATAGTCACTTTTCCTATTAAGTAACATGAATTTTGAGATTGAAATACCAATTTCAGGTACATGATTCCGTAATTCAGTCATATATATTCATCTCCGTAACAAATAAGTCAACACAGTAGAGGTGATTTAGATAACACTTTTAGGGTATTTTTTCTTTCTGGGAAATTTGAAAGAGTCAACATGAAGAGAAAAAAGAACACATTTACAAACCACTCAGATGTGTTTTTGAATTCAGGTAACTCATTCCAAACAGCCCTCATTTCAAGAAAAAAATAAATTTTAATCTCAAAATTCTGTAGACTCCGAACACTTGACTGAAAGGTGTCTTTCCTAATGCACTTGTTATATACTTAGGTAGGACTAAGCACAACCTGTTCCAACCTTGAGAATGAGACAGCATTACTTTATGCAAATCTGTCTTCTCTTTGCTTTTATTATTAAAGTTGTGTCAGTTGGAAATAGAAACATTATGTTATGTAACTCTGAAGCAATTTATTGCCTAGCCTTTCTCAGGTTCTTGTAAGAATATTCCTTTTATGTTCTTCATTCTGAATTTTCGTTGTTTTGTCTCCACTGTTTAGGCCTGAATGACTTGAAAGATTTAGCACACTGACTTTTATAATCTGATTTCTTTGATAGGTAGAATACAGTATTTCTCTAGCCTGTCTTTGCTTGGAAGACAAAAAGTTATGTTTGATTAAAACATAACATCCAAAAATGCACTTACAGCTTGATCTAATTACAGCAAGAAATGGAGAAGTCTCATAACTTCTTTTGAAATTTTCTGCTGCTAGTTGATTCTTTTTAGAGTTAAAATCCATGTCCTTCATTTGCGTGAGCAAATCCTTCTAGTCAGGCTGCCTTCTGCATTACTGGATCTGTGCTAGGGCTACGTGATTCTCTGTTCTCACAGTATTTAGAATTTGGGTTGCAACTTGGAAAAGTTGTTTGGATCATTTGTGAATACTGTTCTGTTGTTTGCATTATATTAGCAGACACAGACTCCAGCTAAGACTTTACCAATATGTGCACAGTAACTGTGTTTCTGCTGCAGTACCAAAAAGGCAGACTGAGAGGTGAGAGAAGAGTCCTTCCTCCTTCTACAGATAAAGAAATGAGGAGCCCTGCATGCTCTTTTGAGCTCATTTAGGGCAGTTTTGATCAACTGCGACATGTTGATCTAGTCTGAACTATTTTGAATTTATGAAGGAATAAATGAAGATCAGAATCTGGCTCTGAAACTTGACTGAGAGGAACAGGAAGTTTGTGGGAACTGCACCCAGAAAGAAAATTCATGTCTACACAGCGCTGGAAAAGAGCCAAGTAATTTAAAGCTGTAATAGATTAGAGCTCCTGTCCTAATTCTATTTGCTGATACCCAACTGCTTACTGCCTCATATCCTGTAAACTCAGACTGTGCACAGATGCACGCCCCCATATGTGGCACCAGACTGACACCACTTTCATCGCTTCAGTCTAAGCCAACTACAAATTTGGAAGCTTTTAGTCAGCAGCCAACTTGATAGTTTCACTGGCTTTAATGGATATGAACGTTGTGCCTTGTTACATACATTTTTTTGTTTTGCCAGTAAAAGCATTTATGTGGCTAGAGTACTGCGTGGCATGCTGACTTTGCGTGGGTGTTTGGTGACAAGCTGAAACAAATTCTTTTCACTCACTACCTGAGGAACTGTACAAAATTTTAACTTTTGATTCAAATTTTCTGGCCTTCAAGGATGGGACACTGGAACCTTTCCTGAGCTCCGGATTGCTTTTTTCATGTTTTGGCCTGTTTTGCCTCAAGTGACACAGTATGGCTGCTGACATCCACTCTCTCGGTTGACACAAGAGGGATCATGGACAGACCCAACTAACCATTTCTAAAGCAAGCTTAGTAGTCTTCATTTTGGCATAAAATATTTGACCGTTTGTAGCTATTGCTGTTTTAGACTTGCTGTTGTTTCTTTGTAATCTACATAAGGTATTTCTAGTAGTCAGACCGTTAAAAAAAAAGGCAGTTTATATTCTTGGTATGTGGAAGATTTGCATATATCACTCTTGTCAACCGTAATAAAAGTTACATGTGTAAAAACCCTGGTGGCAGATTGTGATAAGGCAGATTTGACACACATCACTCTGCGATAAGGATGCTACAAGACTTTGACATTTGGGCTGAAATACTTCAAGGCAGGACTGTATATAATTGATAATGAAATGCAAATAGCTTGAGCAAAGTGGATGCCAAGAAGGTGACCAGCCTTACAAGAAAAGTTTCTGGCAAAGCTGGTCCCACAGAACAGAGCAGAGATAGAAAGGGCAGACCATCTTTGCCCTGCTACCCTTACTGGAGAATTAGTGCTACTGAAAAGACCAGGCTGGAAGATTTGACGCTAGCACAAGAGTTTGCCTGCTTCTTTCTTCTCTCCTTGCATTTCCCAAGAGGCCTTGCAGGCCTTGAAGAGGTTCCTTTCCTGAATAACACACTGCGCCCCTACCTACAGGATTAAAAGAGCAAGCAGTTACTGAGATGTTGTGCATCACTTCCCACACCACCTGCATACAGATTTTTTTTCTGTATGTCCTAACACTAAAGAAATGGCATTCTTTATCTACTTTGAGTGACAGACACACCCTTCACTAGCTTCTGCTTTAAATTGTTTTGGCCATTACTCATAGCTGTTTTAGAACTTTAATACTGACTTCCTTGGCACTCTTCTGGTGATAGGTTATGCAGTACAGCCATTGCTTGTGTACGATGGCAGCTAACCTTGAAATCTAGCCAAACCTGTAGTAGGTTTCAAGACTTTGCTCAAAAAGAGAGCCCCCTCAGTTTAGTGAACATTAAATGGTGAGGATCTGCCCAAAGAAGCAGAGTTATCACCTGCAAATGAGCTAACCTAGAGTCTGCAAATCTTCAAGAGACCTTGAAGCTAGAAAAATATAGACAGAAATGTTGAAGTCATCAAGCCTGCGAGAAGGCTTTAGGTTTAGGTTTACAATTTATTGTTTGCCACTTAATATTTATGCAGTAAGGCTGTTCTTAACCCTATGCATGCTTTAATGCTGAATTCTGCTGGATTACAGCCTTCTTTCTGTGCTTAAAGAAGGTGGAATCTAAGAGCCTGCTACCTCAGAAAGATGCAGCTACTTTTTTCCATGTATTACCCACAGACACAAATCCTTGCATCAAGAAGTTGATCAGCATTCACAAGCATTTTCTTCAGTCAGCTAAAACCAGGACTATTAACTGTGGGAAGAAATTGAAGATGTCTCAGATGTCTGGTTAGGTGACTGACTGCATGTCCACCTATGAAAGCTTGGTATCTCAGCTGAAGAACCTGGCTGTTCTCATGCCCTACAGCAGTCTGTGCTGATGCTTGCATAAAAAGATAGTGCACAAACTATTTGACAACAAACAAACCATGTTCTCTAAGCTTATGAAAAGAGAATGGGAAATACACTGAGCTAAAATATGGAGAGAACTCTGTTTTTGTGAAAAGCCAGAGCACAAAGAGGCAGGCATAAGATGCCATGTGCAAGGACCACACAGACAAACCAAACACCTGCACAGGCATACAGTCCCCTTTCCAAGGATGCATGTGAGCTGATGAAGTGTAAGGCCTCTGCGCCATACAATAGAAGACAAAGAAGTTAGTGTCAGAGGGCGATGAACCCTTTTGCAAGTTCCCCCAGTTCCATCAGGGCTGAGCTGGGCCCAAGCTAATGGCTGTGCCCTGGAAGCCCAATGAAGCGTAGCTGGGGCAGATGTCCCTCTGCTGGGGTGTTTGGGGTCTCTGCAGGGCACAGCACGCTGCCTACTGAGGTACCAACACCAACATCTCCCGGCCATGCTGCAAGGTGCAGGGCCATTGCACAAGCCAGTGGACCTGTCCCAGGCAACCTGTTGAAACCTCATTTTGCCAATAGCCTTCTACTGCCCAAGTGCTAAGTTTTTGCTTAGCTGAGTGAAATCCCCATCTCCCCCCTTGCCAAAATAACCCATTTTAATCCGTTCTACATGTTGTCCCACTGATGCGCCGGAATTCCTTTCCTCCCCTCGTATCTCTCTTCCAGCACAAGAGGGCACCAACACCGCATCCTTGGAGACATCTCTTCCACAACGAAACGCGGGCCTCAAAGGCAACTGGGCGGAGAGGAGCCGCAGGGACCGAGCAGCAGGTTTAAGATCTGCAGCGACTCCCTTCTCCCCGGGGCTACAGAATTTTAATTCCAAGGTTTTGATTCAGCAACAACTCTGGTGACAGCTGCATGAAGCCACTAATAGGAGACGGTTGCATAAAGCACCTAATAAGAAATGGTGGCTCACAGGCATGTATTTGATTTCCTTTCCCCATTTTGTCTCTTGACTCCTGCTTCAAACAGTGAGACTACAGAAAAGGATGTATCTGGAATTAGAAACCTTCATGGACCTTAGGAGGAACCAGTCAGAGAGCTGAGAAATACCAGACACTGTATGTCTCTAGAAATAAAACATACACAAGACAGCCAACAGACAAATCTTATTCAGGGGAATCAGAGTGAAGTAAACACACAGCTAAAATTGCCATAGGACAGGGAGAATCTAGTGAATAGAGAACAAGCTAAAAATAGTCCTTGTAATGTAGAACCTGACACAGTGACAGCCATGGGTGATACAGGATAAATATGCAGAGAAAATGAAAATCAGGAAAGGAAAGGAATTACTTAATGTAGTCTGTAGGTTTGTGCTTACAAAAACCAAAATGATTCCAAAGAAAGGAAAATACAGGCTAAGAATGAAACAAGCTCCTAGTACAAGATAGAGAGCCCACATGCTTTTTTTCAGACAGTGAATGTCCACCTTGAAGTCACTCATTTGGTTCCTTAATTCTGGAATTTTTAAATTCTTCTGAAGCAGTGCACAGCCACCAAGCAGATGTTGCTAACAGACACATTTGTACACAACAGTGCAATCAAGGATTTGTAAGAAACCCATGGAATGCTCTTTCCTCCTCTCTCTTCCTCCACTTCCAACATCTGCAAGCACTACTCCCACAGGTAAAGGTAGAAATGTTTTTACCGAGTCCTACAACACGAGAACAGGGACACTTGAGGAAAGCAGTAGAAGATAGGGTCACAACACGAATGAGAGACTGGTGGTCTGACTCAGGAGTGCATTCCTACATTCTCACATTCATCCCTCCCACTATTCTGATTTAGGTAGGGCTATAATAACAACGATT
>VXAV01004761.1:52401-132716 GCA_013399715.1 Alectura lathami
TTCCTTTTTTTTTTTTTTTTTCCAGACTGTGAATTCTTGAAGGGCAAGAAGATGCAGGGGCAAGTACAGAAACTGTTTGTAGCTGGAATAGAATAGAGCAGAATAGAACAGTTGGAAGGGACCTTCAAAGATCATCAAGTCGAACTGCCTGACCTTTTCAGGGCTAACCAAAAGCAATGACAGAAGCAGATGTGAGAAGATAGCACAGGCCTGGTAACTGGAAGTCCTATCAAAAACCTATTAAAAAAAAAAAGGTTCTAACCCTAAAAAAAAAAAAAAAAAAAAAAAAAAAAAGGAAATCCTGCTCAAGTGAGCTTTTCATTGGTATTTGCATAGGAGCTAACTTGAAAAACCCAAAGTGGCAGATGTGCAAAATTCTCATTCAAAANGTAGAGGTCTCCAGCATGGGGCGTGTTAGCCTTTGGGGCACCGCCTGCATGCCTACCACGGTTGTAAAAATGTTATAGGCCCCCTGCAGGACAAGAAAGATTTGCCCCAAATGCCCCATGTTCCCAGTCTCACATTCCTTCCCACAAAAGCACCTGAAGCCTTGCAGCTGCTCGTCTGCTTCCTCTCTAGCATAGCACGCTCAGGGCCTCTCAGAAACCCATCAGGAGTCCAAGCTCATTGTATCAGAGAGGTGTGGGATTTTCTGTCTCAAACATTATGATAGTCAGTGAGTAGATGCTACTAAAATTAGGAACCACCTGCATGTGTTTTCAGAGCTCTGGAGAATCCAGCTGAGCTTGTGAGATAGGAAGAAGGGAGGCCGGGTGGCTGCTGGGGCCCAGATATTCCCAGTGTATGAATGCGTAGAGGATAGACGTGAGGTGAATTGATCCTCTTGCTAGATGCTGGAAGAAAGCCCAGACCTCTGCAGGCTGAGAACGATTTTGTGCCAGCAGAGCCATCAGGATGGCTGACTTGCAAAATTAGAACAACTCATGGAAATATGGACATTTTATGATCACAAATAGACCATTTAGGTACAAGTTTTCAAATTAAAGCACACGGTATCTTCTCAGTGTTGTAAAATGCTGCAGCTTAGTCCTACGTCTGCCTGCAGCTGAAGTTCCAGTTGCATTAGAGTGTACATCAGCACCACAGAGATGACTTGGTTCTCAGTAAACGCTGCAGCTTTTGAGGAGTGGCATCCTGGAAGGATTTACCCTATTGCAATTATTCCAAACTCTTCAGAGATATGGGCATTAACAACAACATTCTTGTAAGAGTCTTTAAGTCACAAAAAATGCTGCTGAACATGACTGTGTCACACTGTGCATTTTTGCTGACATCTCATTTCCTCTCTCTTGCTTTGTGGTGAAGGTATAATCACAGGTTTATTACCTAGTCATCCTTCCTGTGCTAACACATGGAACTAACAAAAACAGCACCAAAAAAAAAAAAAAAAAAAAAAAAAANNNNAAAAAAAAAAAAAAAAGCATTGTTAACATCTATGGCAAGCTTTTCAATACTCTGGCTGCTAATTTTGAGTACTGCAAGCTGGAAGTTATTATCACGTCCAAATGCACCCAATCTCCAAAGAAAGGAAAATAAATAATAGAAAGAACAGACATGTTTGATAGAATATTGATCCAGAAAGAGAGAGAAAATATTTGAAAATGTATACAACAATGAAATATTATTAGGAATAATAAAGTTGGGGAAGAAAAGTGACATAAAAATTACCAGTTTTATGGACAAGCTCTTGTGTTGGGTTTCAGCTGCAGAAGAAATAGGCTGCTGCTGAACAATGAGCTATTGCATGAACAGTTGCCTCCTGCAGCTGTAAGCTCACTGCCTGCTTTTGGATACAGGAGGAATTTGGTGATCCTAGCCTCGCTCCTTTTTTTTTTGTGTAGCTCATAAAACAAACTGACAAAATGGCTGTCCCACTGCAAAAAAAATGCAAGACTGGATTAACAGGATTCAGTGTTGAGGTGCACTGGCTGAACTACAAGATGAAGCTTGTACAGAACATGCATTGTGTCTAGTTCAAACCAGAACAATTAGCTGTTCAATTTCATGAGTGTTAAATGCACTCATAATTAAAATTTAAAAGTCTGAAGTCTACACTATTTTTTCCAAGCCCCAATTATGAGTAATAAGATTTAAGTTTAAGTTTAACTTGTCTTTTAATAGAGGGTAAAGAGCTGTTATAAATCAGTCAAATAGGAATTGCCATTGAAGAGCTATTACTGAAGAACTGCTGTCGAAGTAAAACTAATTAATATCTGTCACTGCAAACAGTTAACTACAGAAAACTTTCCTGCTTAACTACCAGCACTATTAAACCACCAGGACTTACATCATCAAAAGAAAAGGTAGGAAAGAACACACTGTCTCTTTTGACACCTGCTTTTGTCTTCTGCTCTGGAGTGATTCTGAAGCCTTTTTTCATGAAACCTGACCAGACAGAACCGAAGCCAGGTCTGGCTGCCCAATTAGCTCTAGTAATGTGGCGTCGGATCACGTTCTCTAAGACCTTCCTCTTAGCTGAACTTTTCGACCACAAAAAAAAAAAAAAAAAAAAAAAAAGAAAAAAAATCTTAAANAAAAAAAAAAAAAAAAATAGGAGACAATATCTGAAGAAACTAAAGGAGACAATATCTGAAGAAACTGAGAGGGTGACAAGTTCCAGTCCAGAGACCTGCAGATGGCCCTGCAGAGCTAGGGCCTGGGAGTGGCACCAACCCTGGGATCACATCAAGGCGCCTGGGGGCTTCTGCATCCCTGCCTGGAGCAGCACTGTCCATGTGCAACAGCCGGCATGGAGCCCACTCCCTGATTTCTGTGCCTGGTGATATATGTCTGCTCCAGTAAAGCACTTGTGCCCTTGCACCTATGTATTACTGTGGCAAAAGACACACAAACACACCTTAAAGGATCTAAAGTACAAGATCTGATGGTCGTCTGGTGCAATATTAGTATTTTCCTCTGGGTGGGACATCTTCTTAGCATTAATTGCACATTCTTATTACTGGAGCACTTACTGGATGAGCTTTATGGGTTAATCCTTTATAAAACACCAGATTCAACTTCTCAGGGTCTGTCCCAGCCCTGGAAACCTGGAGCAGCCTCTCTGAAGAACGTGTTTGATTGCTCATTCAGAAGTCCTTATCAGAGATTTAGCACAAATGTTTGCAGTGCGAACATCAAGGCTCTGAGCAAGCTATTGTAATTTTTAAGCTAGCCCCGCTCTGAGTGGGGGATTAGACAAGATGACCTCCAAAGTCCCTTCTAACCAGGCCTGGTCTCTGTTTCTATGATCATGCTTTGTGTTCCACTGCATATGCAGAAATACATGACAGCAAATGTTTATAATACAGTCAGCTCTAATCAACAAGTCTATTTTTTTAAAAAGGAGCATTCCTACTTTGATTGTATTCTTCTAGTACTAACTCCCCAAGTGATAGCTTTCCTGAAAAGCAATTTTTACCAGCTGTAATTGCAAACCATGTATCCTAAATATTTTCCTGGCATAAAAAAGTGATAAACAAAGTTGAACTCGACACAGCACAGCCCCCTGGATATTCCTGCCCCTCTCCTTTTGGCCTGCTACATATCACGTTTTCCATGCCCAGTAACAAGCATTATGGGACTTCAGGCTGGTGGCAGTCTCACTGCCTTTGGCACTGGGGGGAGCAGCCAGCAGGCACTGTCCTTGCTCCCAGGCACCTCAGAGCCAGGCAGATGTTGGCAAACTGGAAGGAATCCAAAGAGCAGCAACAAATCTGATTAATGGAGTGGAGTGACATAAGGAAGGGGGTGACTATGGTTAGCATGGCTTTCTTTTATATTTTAAGAAGGTAAAGGGCTCAAGGCAGGGGAGTGTCCATCTGCATAACAACTAAAGAAGAAGTTGAAGATGGTTCAACAGGTTCTAATGGGAGCTGACTGAAAATGGAGGTTTCTCAGATGTAAAAACCAAGACAGTGCACTTCCTTTAAGAGAGGAACACTGCTCTACATGAGAAGAGGATCCTGGCCTGCCTGATTCTGATCTTGATATGTGACAGAGCACAGAAGTGACTGACCATGCTTTTCTGTGTTCTCTCTGCACTGATAAGCTGACAGGCAGCAGTCAGCTTAAGGAACAGCAGAGTAACTCCAGCCTCTCTTTGGAGAGGCAACCAGCCTCTCTTTGGACCTCCTTCCTGAATGTCTGTACTTTTAGTGGCATTTGCACTGCTACTCATACTCTTCACGAAAATGGCTCTTCCCTTACAAAGAGGGATAAGGCAAGGGATTATAAGGGCAGGGATAAGGAAATTTGCCTAGGCAAATTTCACAAGAAATGCCTGAAAGGGAGATGTGCGCAACTGCAATTTGTCGTGGTGTGGCAGTGGTGGAAGCTCCGCCATTTGGGTCAGTCACACTGAACTGGAAGACAGTGTCAGTAGATGTTCCAGTGGAAACAATTTGCCAAGAGCTCCTGGGGAGGTGGGTGAGCTGCCACACGTTTTTTGGGGAGGCAGGTCAATATAAACATCCCCCCAGTCCAGCCTCAATGTCACAGTCCCACGCTTCAGACTGCAGTGCCAGTACTCATCATCATGACTTGAGGCCTGCTGCTCTTTCAGTCTGTTCTGCTCCAGCACGGGCTGGCTTTGACACCAGCTCCAGCATCAGGAGAGGCCCTGGTGCTGAGTGCTGCTCAGCTGCCTGGGCCCTTGGCCCCCAGAACCAAAATGCTTAAATCGAAGTAGCTGTGACAGCAGACAAGATGGGAAAATAGGGAAGGTGATCCAAAGACGAGAAGGAATGGAAAGGAAGTGGTTTTAGTGTAGAGAAACACGTGGAGGTTTGAGAATATTTCTCCTGTTAGGGAATTAGTTTGAGGAAATGGTTTCAGCTGGAGAGTTCTCACAACAGCACATGCTTGGCTTCCCTACTCATCAACTCCTCTACGTTTCATATCCAACTAGCAGAAGTCTCTTTAAGAGGTGACAAAAAAGGCCAGCCTCCAGGTCTGCTGTGGTGCTCCCCTGTCCAGACAATCCAACTAACTGAGACAACAAACCCTGCTTTTGGTCTGCAGTTTTCAGCTGACCACTACAGAGGAGCTGAGCCATCTCCTGTCCATCTACATCTCGGAGGTGAGCTACTGTGCAAGCCACGATTAGTCAATCCACTGTTTTGGATGAACATTCCTTAGCACTCCCAAGAAAAGAGAATATTCTACTTTGCACTTCATAATAAAGACAGTTGAAACACTCGACTGTTAGCAGTTACTATGGTAACTGCTGGCAATTTATTTTAAAAAGGGGAAAGACTCATTTTTTCACTTGTTACTCAATTTAGTTTTGTTTTCTTTACTTGAAGTCTGCCATTACATGTAAAACAGCTACCAAAGACCATTGTCGGGGCATTGTCAAAGATCCAGAGTGATCCAAAAGGCCAGATCCTGCCTGCTGAGCTTGAACTGAAGTTTCCGTGACTTCAGCTGAACTACTTGAGCGACCCAGCAGGATGAAGTTTAAAAACCTCTGTCTTTGGTACGCCTTCTTCCATTTATTGTATTGAGAAAACAACACAGCCAGTTCAAGAGCTTTTTATCAGGTAAAGGTTTGAGCTCAGCTTTAGATTCAAGCTCACCAACCTGAATTTGAAACTGGGAGTGAGGATTACTTACTACTGCTTTATTACATTTTCAGTAGTAAAGCGTCTTCCCTAATTGTTGCTTTGGTAGTTGTCATTATGTTTAATATTGCTACCACCTTTACAAAATACATCAAGTCTGGAAACTTCAGAACTTTCCATCTCCCCTCATGTTTTTCCTTCTACAAAATCAAAGCTGCTTGATGCTGGAAGCATGAGTGCCATTCTTTATTCTGGAAAAAATAACAGCTTGTGGCTTTATAACAAGCCAAATGAAAAACACAAAACTTAAATTCCTGTCCAAATTTTGCAGCTGGATCCAACATCATCGTAATGTCATGAGGCTGGAGAAGGAAACTTAGAGGCAGATCTGTCTTTAATGACAAAGCAAACTGTATGCATGTGAATCCATTTTACTGATTTTACAGGTTGGAAGGGAATATAATGATCATTTAGCCTGACCTTCTACGCTACACAGGTCTACTATGCTATGAACTTCACCCAGAATATAAAATACATTTCTACTGAAAAATATAGCCTATTGTAACCTGAGAACATTTGGGAACCATTACCAGCATACACGAAGTATCAGAAACAGCCTGTGACATCAAGAACATAGAAAGCCAAACAGTATAAATCGAGACAAAGAAAATATCCACAGTATAAATTCATAGTTAAAAGAACTAACTGCCAAGCATCTTAAAGCGATATTATGAGGGGAGGGGAAATTGGCACAACTTCATGGGAGTTAAGCAGTTGTTCTTGGAAATCAACTAGAATAGATGGCATGGAAACATAGGATGATAGGAACTATTTGGCATTCTCTCCTATTCGTAAAACAATATCTCTACTTTAATAAATCAAGTTGTTTCACGAAGTGCTGACTTTGTACATTTTGGCTTTATCAACGGTACTTCAATAATGTTTAGGAAATAAACTTCACAGGAAAACCTCGGGTGTTCAATTAGTTTTAAATGTTTTAGGGTAGGAACTGAGATAATGAAATTATGAGGATAATGGTGGCTTAATGCTCTGTGGCTCACATGAGATTTATACGCTCCAACATAACCTCAAGCTGTACATATGGCATTAGAGAGAAAAAAAAAAAAAATGAAGGAGATTAAAAAGGATCATGTTCGGAGGAACAAGAGTGTATGGGATCTGACTGCAGTGGGCATTTTCTGAATTCTCATTTTTAGTTGTTTTTTTTTGGGTACCGTTGCATTGTTGGGACAAGGTGACTATGAGATGCTGCTCTTTTAAATGCCACCTCTACTGCTGCCCAATCCTCTGAAACCAGGAACAATGTTAACTGAACAGCATCTAAACAATAGGACTTACTTTGCAAGATTCATTTCCTCCCTACTCAAATTATGCTCAGAGGGAATACAGTGCAAACCACTAGCCCGAAAAAGCCTGCAAAACTACGGCTAGCCCTTTCTCAAGGTGCAACTGCTAAAAACCAAGGGGTTTGACTTCTGCTGTGTGAACTCTGGGAGCTGGGGAGGGGTGGGGGCTGGGGGATGTGAGATGGCAGGAAAGCAGCGAGCAAGGGAGAGAGTGGGCTCCTGCTGGGTGACTGGCAGCTCTGCAGCGCCAAGGCAGCAGCCAAGGGCGCCTGTTTTCCGCTCTCGTTCTCTGGTAGCAGTTCTGTCATGCATTTTTCCTTGTGGAGAAGGGCCCCTTACTCTGAGTGCTCCCGGTATCCCCTAGGAATGCTCCTGACAGATTTCTTGGGAAGTCTGGAAGGAGCTAGCAAAACCACAGTCAAACAATGGAATATTTTGAGGTTTTAATTTCAAATAAGAATGACCTGAAAAAGGAGGACACCGTTTTGGGAAAACAAAAACAGAGGAAAGGCTGTTATCCCTGAAGACCTCACGGCAGCAGAACAAACATCATGGATCCACAGAGTGCTACGTTGGGAAATGATACCTTTTCCCTCTTAGGAGTAAATGCGGGTGCTGCTCCTGGAGGCCTTGGGCTGCCTGGGCTGGTGGCCACAAGCACTTGGAGCAGACAGGGGAGCCCCCCTGCAGCTTTTGTGGCTGCACAGCTCTTTCACCTTCCCAGGGCAGGGATTCTTCCAGACAGATTGCCATAAATAAATTTGAGACCCTAGGGGCAGGAGATCCTTAGTGTCTGCAATAGGTCTTTAAGCTTTTGATTTAATGGATGGAAAGGAGAGGGGAAAAAGGGGTAAATGGAGTTCCCAGGGATGAAGAAACTCATCATGAAGTCAGCTGACACTCCCATAAAGAGTCATTCAAATCCCTGCTATCAGAAAGTCATAATATTTAAAGTATGCAAACCTCTGGCTCACACTCCTTCTCCACTTCCAGAGCCCAAGGGGAACCCTGCAGATCCATTTAAACCAAAAGAAACTGGACCTCATGCCAAATTGCTGGTGCAGGGGTGGACTGAGAGCAGGAGAGGAGGATGTGATCTCATCTTTGTATGTAATGTCACAGCTTTCCCATTGACAACTCCATATCTCTAAAGCTAAAGGAAATTAAATGAAGATTGTACGCATAAGTATTGCACAACATTTCTTCACTGTACTTCATGGTAAATCTGACTCCAGTGTGCTCACCATCATCAGATTATTTAGAAGAAACTCTATTTTGGATCTCTTCTGGGTCACATAAACTATAAAGACAGCACCTTGCAAACTCCAAGGACTGGCCAGAGATTCATTCATGGCAAGGAAGAACTCCCGGTGGCCATGGCAAGAAGGGAGCTCAGGAAAGTGAGTTTTCGTTTCCCCTTTTCCACAACAATCCTGAGCACAACAGTTCCTTCCCCAAGTTTTGGTTCTCTTGTTTGTGAAGTGTGACATCTACCACTGCCTGCCCTTCTACTTTAGGCTCTGCGAGGCAATGACTACATGTACTATGCATTTACAATGGCCAGCAAAGCAGTACTATTCTGAGCTGCTCTAGCAGCAGCAGCGAACGCCGTATCTCTCAGATTCAGCTCACCTCTGCTCTTTGACTACATAGTGGCACACATGCAATGGATTCATCTAATTTCACCTGGACATGTATTCATGTTGACTCACTCAGCAATGTCTTTAGATTAGATACTCTGTTGGAATCTCAGCTCATTTTGCAGGTGAATGAATACACACCCAAGCTGCACAATATATTCTTATGCTGGACCAGTGCTTTTCAAAGAGGGGTACACTTCAAGTTTGAGAACAGCTGTAAGAGTCCATTTAGCAGTTTTTTCACTTATACATGGAGAGCACTCAAAAGAAAATATTTTTCCCTGAGTGCTTCAGGTGAAGGTCTCATCAGCAATTCCATCTGACCTATGTCTGTTTCAGGAATTACAAGACAGAACTTTCAGAAACGCGTGGAGCAGTTGCAGAAAGCCCAAAGGAGAGAACCAAGAAAGCTCGTGTGTCTAGGAGAATGTGATTTACAGGGAAAAATGAAATAAATTGGCACTACTTAAACTAAAGGACACTTGGAGAGGATGCGATAACAGTCTTCCAGTATGTGAAAGACTGCTTCATAGATGAGAGTTGCGACCTGTTTCTTATGGTGGCTATAATAAGAAATAGTGGATTTAAATTGCTGCATGGCAGACCTAGGTAAGATGCAGAGCAGAGCTCTCTGTCTCTGAGGATATAAAGCATTGGAAGAGGTTGACTGGGGAGATTGTACAGTCTCCATTACTGTGATTTTAAAATGGCTTAAGAATAACCAAAACTTTGTTAGGGCTGAGGGACGCAATGGGCGACCTCCTTCCCAATCCTGTGATTCTTTGAGCTCCCAAACCTATCTTCATGTATAATGCAGGACCTCAGCACACCGAGCAAAAAAGATTATAGAGAAGCCAGCATAAAAGAAATCGTGCACTGAATGAAACCATCACTACTTTAAGTAGAGGAAGTACTTTTAAAGGGCTTTATTTTAGTAGTTATTATTCACTTTATTTCAAGTATTCTTTTCATTGCTTGTTATACACAGGGCTGAACACTGGATCCAGAAAGAAGAAATGTGATGGAGATCCTTGGGCATTGGTATATTATGTTAGACAAGCAGAGCTCTGAACTTGCAGCAAGCTTGGCAAAAGCAGGTGCTTTTACACAAACAGAGCCCAAATGGACTCCGTGGACTTCTGCCATCTGAGCAGCTGCCCACATCTGCCTGGAAGTCCAGAAGCACAAGCAGACACATTTCCAGTCCTTCCCCCTAGCAACAGCCTTGAAAACCAGTCTTGCACTTTGAGAGATTGTCATTGATTTTTCCTTAAGATCACAGGTTATTCACACTTCTTCCTGCAACACCATACTGGATGAAAATGCCTTTTTTACTTTTATTACATATTTCTTCTCTTAAATAAACCACTGAGAACATTGTCAATGCTTTACTTACAACAACAGCAGGAAAAACAGTGTAGTCAAGTTCAGCCCTCACAGGATAACACTGAATTGATAAAACATGAAACTATGTATTATCTGATGCATGAATAATGCCGGCAAAAGCTATTATTTTAAATGCTCAGCAGAGTTAAAAATCAATAAAGTTTTGTAAGGGTTAGATCATTTCAAAACTTCCCAATTTCAGAACACCAGTTTTTGAGAAAAACGCCTGTTAGAAATTTGACAGAGTACGGATAACGATGGCACGCCGCATGCTGCGTTGATTTCATCACCTTTCCTTCTCTCTGAAAAATAGTTTCTGTGCCTAGTGGTGCAGCTGCCTGGCTGAGAACATCCCTAGGCTGTCGCCATGGGCTTGTGGGTGAGTGGCAGAGGAAAACTTCATCCTCTGGCATGAGGTAAAACTGAAGACCTGAGAGCTGAAGCTGGGGTTGCAACAGGCACAGGGGAATCTAAAGATGTAACACAAACTCACCCCAAGGCCTCCATTCAGCAGCTCCTGCTCCACTGAAACACATCCACAGGAGACATGCCTGCACAGACTCCCAGCGTCTGCAGTGGGATTCACATCAGTCAGCGGGATTCACCTCCCCGCTGGCACGAGGGACGATGAGTCGCACCCCAGGAGGGTGCCTGTTGTCACCTAGGGGCTGCTTGGCTCTTACGTCACTCCCAGCTGTCAAGTAGAAACTGGAGTAGAAAGATCACATAACAGAAGTTGCCAGTTTGCTCCTAGTTGACTGACCAAAGTTGAAATTCTGTAAATGAGCATGAGGAAGTCTGGAGAGAATGGCAAATTCAGCCCTGGCACACTCTGGCCCAGAGGTGAACAATGACAAAAGCAAAAGAATTACAAGCTGCAGCTATGGCGTAAGCGGTATCTGTGGAAGCATATTGCTGACTTCAACCACCGTTTTGTATTTTGCTGTTATCTCATGAGGAGAGATCCATATACATAAAAGAAGGATATTCAAGAAAAAAAGTCAACATCAGAAGAGAATTCAGGAAAGGAAGACTTTATTCCTCCTGTACTATTAAAAGCCATTTGCTACATGCATCAAAAAGCCTCTGTCAGGAAAGCCATATTCTTAAGACAAACATGGAGAAAATTAAGCTTCTAGCAGTAGCTGATGGTGTGTCATTAATTAGACAGGACCTAGTGTGGCTTGAGGAACAACTGCAGCATGAAAAGCAAAGCTAATGACAGTACCAGGCTCACAAAAGGGATGCACTGCAGAGCCATGTATAAGCTGTCCCCAGACTTCTGAATTCTCATGTTGTTCTGATTTTGAAAGGTGTCATATGGCGGCACAGCAGGCTAATGATGTAGTGTGTTCATAGGCATTAGTTTAAGGGCCTTTTTCTCCCCCACCCCAGTGAAAAATAGTAGAAATAGTGCATTTTTTGGAACTTAATGGGATCATACTGTTCTTTCCTCACATTGTCAACTACACTTAATTTCCTCCTTCCCATTAACATGTCTAATGCATATGTCAAGCAGAAGCCTGACACACTAGTGGCAAACAGACTGTTGTACGAAGGCGGCAAAGTGTTAAAACAATTGAGCAAGTGAGCACTAAAGTTTGCTGCTCTGGCCATATGGTACAGTGTTTAATTTCCCGTAGTGAAAGAACATGGTTGTCATAGAGAAAGATGATGAATAAATTTACTTGGGGCAACTTATTATAATGAAGAATGACTTCTCAGAGGAAGCAAACAGCGGAATTTAAACTCTGATGAGAAGCATATGGGAAGCATTAAGATATAAGCAAGGGTAGCAAGGCTGTGTGCTTTAAAAATGAAAGACATTTAATCGATGCTTGTTGCTGGTGTTGACATATGGAAGTGAGAAATGGGTTTTGATTTGGAAGACAGGAGGAAGGTTAATAGCAGTAAAGGTGGTTGTGGAGTGATTGATATTTGGAATAACTAAGGCAGAAAGGGAGAGAGCACTTGATGCAGTCAGGCAACATACTCAGGAGAACAATGTAATCCAGAAAATAAAGAACGTGAAATGACTGTGGGCAGGTCGTTGCCTGTGAGGAGAACTGATAGGTCAAGCTAGCAATGATCAAACAGCAGCCGATGGACAGCGGGGCAGAGTGGGACAGGCAGCAGCGGTGGGGCTGGCTGTGCAGGGGCAGAGCAGAGCAGATCGGCTGATTCTTGGGATCAGACTGGTGCAGAGAATGATGGCAGGAGATGGGCTGGGAAGAAAATACCAACCGTGATCCGGAGTTGCTGCTGTCTGTGTGTGTGTGTTTTCCTAGTGTATGTGCAAGGCAAAGGAAGGGGAGTTGGAGAGCCTTCCTTGCAGCAGCTCATGCTTGATGTGGGCGTTTTCCTTCTCAAAACCAAAAGGCCATGCTCAGCCCTGGTGGCTGGCTCTTCCCTCTCCTCTGCAGCTCTCTCACAGCTCACAGGTATTGCGTGGGAGTAAATGACGTAAGTGACCCTGCCTTCACAGCCCCTGCTCCTCACACTGTCCTGCCAGCCGGCTGAATTCAAGGCTGTCCACTGAATCAGTGCCAGGGTGTATGCATCGGTAAAATGAGCCTGAAGGTTTCCTGCTCATGAACTGGCTCCCTTGCATGGTTGAAAGCTCCTGCCAAGCCCCTTCCCACAGGCGGGGCTGGGAGGGTACAGTGTCAGCCTCCAAGTGCTGCTGTTAAGTCCCTGAGGTCAGATGGGTCCTGATAGCAGAGGCCTCCCGGACAGCAGCACTGTGCAGAGTGCAACACCTGCGAGAGATTCCTGACTGACTTTGGCAGGCCACCCTCACACACAGTTGCCTGGGGTGTGCAGAGCTGCGCAGGGGCTGAGCTGAGCTTGTATTTTTCTCCCTCTGATGAATTTCTATTAATTCCAGCCTCCCAGAGGTGAAAGGTGAGTTCATGAGCTGCCATATGATTTAGCATTTAATACCAGCTTACTGTGACTTTTTCTGTTACTTTCTCTAGATGACAGTCATAACTCCAACACACAGAATACATTGTGGCTTGTTAGGTGCTGACATTGTGTCTAGATAATAAACAACATATAATATGAATGCATAGCTAACTAACTCCATACTCAAGATACTCTTTATTTTTTGAGAAATCTGTGAGTCTGACCTTTGTGGTATGCAAGGTTAAAGAGTGTATTTTAGAGTGATGAACTATTAAAGACATGAAGTTAAAAGAAAATGCAACATAAGATTTTATTCTTTAAGTAATGATCTGCTTTTTACTATCTGATCTTCAGTAATACATTTACTATGACACTAAGTAGAAGGATATGGGTTTAACTGGAGAAATCAGACAGCCTAGAACTGTAAGAGAACTTGTGAGAACTTCTTAAAGGGAATGAGGCGACTGCATTTCTGTAAGACCTTTCTGATGGGATGTTGCTTAGTGTCAGCCCTCAACAGCTGGTATAGAAACCATCTGATTCTGTATCTTCTGTAATGTAATGACCTTGGCATGAAGAGCTGCTGTATGCAAAAGTGATTTAGAGATGCATGAAGGCATTGTCCATAAAGAGAGAAAACTATCACTATATCAGGTGGGAAGAACCAGAAAAACAGAAATGGAATGAAGTATTGTGAAGTCATGCACTTGGAGACTAGTAACAGAACTCCTACTGTAAGTGTTGGCTCATTGCTTGGAAATGACTAAGAAGAAAAAACAAGGTATATTATTTGATCACTGGATGATTATGTGCCAGCAGTGTAATATGTCCATAAAAAAGGCAAGTAAAATCCTAAGAAGTGCTGGACGAAATGTTTCCAAGAGAAATAAGGAAGCACTGATGTCATAGGGCAAGACTTGAGTTTTCATTTGGAGTAGTGACCAAACCTATGCAAAGAAGATTTTCAGATAGGTTCAGGTCTAAAAAAGAGGGTGGGGCAAACTGCTATGTATGGAGGCACAGTTAGAGGCTTATCCTCCCAGGTAAGAGCTGTTTACATTGAAGAAAAAGTTGGCGCAAGAAAAAATACATTGAAATCAAACAGGAATTGGTGCTGAATGGAAATCAGTCTTCCAGAATAAGTGGATTTTTATCTAGTTTCAAGTGGATTTTGATTTGATTATGAATCTGTGTATGATGTGGTTGGCAATTGAGCTCATTACGGGCCTTAGATCAGATTCAGATACGTTGGACATGAACAAATGGTAGACCTGCAAAAAAGGAAAAAGTACTGACTGTGGCACTGTTTCACAAAGACCTATTTCGTACTAACCCTGCACTTCTGAGACCATGGACTCTAACATGCGGTACACGCTCCCAAGCCTCCAGGTATTGAGGAGCTATGGCCAGGGCAGGCAGCACTGCATTGATTTGCCATTTGCCTGGCATCACAGAAGGCAGAGGCTAAAAATAAAAAACTCTGGAGTGGACCAGCTGGACACCAGCAGCAAGGAAGAGTCCCAGAAAAAAGCAATGAGAAAGATGAAAAAGGATCATCTGAATTCACTAAGTTTTGGCCCCACCAAGCCGAGCAAATTAAAATCTCACTCTGTGCTAGACCACTCTGTGAACTAGGAGAAAGAGGCTGAGTGATGCGTTGGGCCAGCCAGGTGTGGAGATCCCTAGAGACAAGAGGAGGTCTTCTGCACACGTGGTAGCACTACAGTCAGCCCTGGCCTACATCCTTAGGCCAAAAGCGGGAAAAAGGTGAGGTGAGTACAAGGTTTAGCTGAAGGCACAGTGAACCAGGTGTTATGATACACTGCTTCTTCAACAGCAGCAGTGCCTTAAAGTTGGGCTTCAAAGACTCTCCCTCCTGACAAAACCTTTAAACCTCCAAATAAAACAGATTTTTGTAGGTAGGGAGGCAACTCACATCCCCCTCCTCCCAACCATCAATCCATCTCAGCCTGGAATTTAATTAAATATTTAATGAGCACAGCAGACAAAGATGAAATATCATGTTTAATTTTGAAATCATACATTTACTTATTAGACCTTTAAAATACCAATCTAGTTTAAAATGATAATATTTTTTTAATTTTCTCATAAAGGCCACAGAACTTAATTAATGAGAAAAAAATCTAATTTTAAAGAGTCAGAGACAGGTAGTTACAGAGAACCAAACTAATTGCACAAAACATACTGTCTCATGAGTCTGCTGAAGCGGCAATGAGGAAACCAACTCCGTAACACTCTGCATCCTGACCAGCCAGCCAGCTCCAGTAAGATGTCTGCCTTACCCATGGGTAATTGTTTTCCGCTATTCACCAGGACATTGCTGGGAGGAGGGAGAAAAATGTGCATATTTTTAACTCGAGTCATCCCTGAATAAAGCATAGCTGAAGTTCACCAAAGGTTCAGGAAATCAAAGTGTTGTGCAAAACCAAAAACTAGTTCAGTGCACTAAATGACTGCACTTTTCTCCTGCCTGCTGAGGGAGCCTAAAGAGATCTTGCTTAGCTTTCCTGTGTGTGCATGCAGCAGGTGCTCACTTCTCCATCTGCTCTGCGGAGGCCCTATCAAAGGAGATGGCTGCTACCAGAGCATCTGCTTTGACCTGGAGAAGTGACTTGTAACTTTCCTTCCAGGAGCACTGTGGCCCTCTCTCCTTGCAGCAGTTTCTATGCACTTGGTCATATCACAGGACAATCTGGGGAGCATAACCGCATGGAGCAGTACAGGCTGGCAGCCAGCCATCTGAAAAGCAACTTCTCAGCAGCAATAACATGAGCCGGCAATGTGCCCTGCAGCGAAGAATGGCAACAACTTCCTGGGGTGCATGAGGAAAAGCACTGCCAGCAGGTCGAGGGAGGTGACCGCTCCTCTCCACTCAGCTCTGGTGAGACCACAGCTGGAGGGCTGTGCCCTGCTATGGGCTCCTCAGTACAAGACAGACGTGGGCTTACCGGGGCGAGTCTGGCAAAGGGACACAAGCACGGTAAAGGGATTGGAGCACCTGTCACATGAGGGGAGCCTGGAGAAGGAAAGGGTAAGGGGGATCTTATTAGAGTCTTTAAATATCTGATAGGGGAAGTAAAAACAGAGCCGGAGTATTCTCAGTGGTGCCCAGAGGCAGGACAAGAGGCAATGGGCACAGACTGAAATGTGGAAAATTCGATTTAAATAAAGAAAAATCTTTTTCACTGTGACTGAACACTGGAACAGGCTGTCCAGAGAGGCTGTGGAGTCTCCATTCTTGGAGATATTCAAAAAGCGGTGCGACACAGTCCTGAGCAGCCTGTTCCAGCTGACCCTGCCGTGAGCAGGGGTGGGACTGGGCGATCTCCAGAGATATCTGCTGGCCTCAGCTGTTCTGTGATTCTGTGAAACACCGCTGCCTGAAATCCTGATTAGATACTGTCAGGTTTGCAGTTGTCATCTAAGAGAGTTCTATTGAAATGAATTAGCACATGCTCCTTTGTCTGAATAGATCCCAGGTAACTTCTCCACATCTTCCAGCGTCCTTTTTTGCCCTGCCGCCTCAGGCCTCCTGATAATTATATAACAAGTACGCTTCAGGATGAAGTGATTACAGACTGGGAGCTGCAATCACACCCCACTCAAATCATATTTTCACCTCTGTATGTGCAGCAGACCTGTGACCTGGTTGCAGCACAGTCACACACATCATGTAAGAATAAAACCTCAGTCAGTACCTCTTAAGCCAGCCGGCTAGGCTGCTCTTTATAAAACAAGCAAAATACCTGCTTCAATGCCTACTTGAGGGATGTAATTATATGGATATACCCAGGCCAAGTCTATGGGTGCATAGCTGTGTACTTACTTTTCAAGTAGAAAAAACAGAAAAGCACATTATGTATACACATGAGTGGTTGCCTTGTGTAGGTTAATAGCACTCGGAGCCTACAGTCTGGAGTGTCTAGATAAATGTGTACAATTAGTGTGTAACACTGAAAGGGATTCTCTTTGTCCATGATGAAATTTGCCTTCGAGGATGCTGAGGCTAGAGATACTCAGTTTAACACCTAGGGGGTGAATGGTGATAGGGCATGGATTCTGCTCTTTATCTTCATAGAATCATTCTCTCAGACTTGGAAAAACCCAAGAGTCACTTGAAAAAAAAATAATGTATTTCCTAGCACAAAAAGGCAGATTTTATCCTTTGAAGTATGCAGTTTGCTAGGAGGTGAGTGGTCAGGAATTCCTTGCACTTTATAGAAGGCATCAAGCACAAGTTTGCTTTGCATTGAACTTCTACAGCTACTGAAACTCAGTAATTTTTCATTCTTTCCCCAGACTCATTCCTTTCCTTACTGTTAGTTGTTACTGTTAGAACAACTCTGCACTGAATTCTCCCCATCTGATCCAGTTTGTGATTCACAAGAAAGAGGCTGAGATCATTTTCTGTCTAGAGAGACTGTCAGGAATAGTAAATAACTAATCTAGCGCCATCACAGCTGAGGCAACTCTGGAGTCTGCAAGCATTCAGACTCATGGGGAATGGGGCCGAATGCAAAGACCCTCCTAACACTAAGCCTTCAGCACGAAGCTGGGTGTAGGGAGGGTGACAGATGTACTTCTCAGAGAGGAATGCCCACCAGTCAATACAGACGTGTTAGAGAAGCCTGCCCCCAACACCTTGTTCAGACCTGCATGAGGAGACAGTGGAAGTAGATGGTTAACCACAGAGGACTGTGGGTCAGGAAGAGACAGAGTCAGCTTGGAGGAGTGCGTGTTGGGGGAGCCTCAAGGAAAAGGGAATGTAACCTCACTGGTCTGCAAAATCCTGGGAAACATTAATACCGTGGCATTAATTGTAAGACACAGGAAATTATTATAGCATTGGTTAAGTACATGTGAGGTCACATGTGAGATGCTGACTGCTGTTCTGGCCACCTTATAAAAGAAATATATTATGGAAAAGTACCAAAGGGCAACAGAGATGATTCAGACACCCAGCAGATTTTAGAAAGGTTAGGTAAACTGAGTCTGCATTCTTTACAAAAAATGAGATTATAGGACTTATTATTGCAGACAACTTCTAAGAGAGGAGGAAAAAGCTGCCGCTGTCTACTTGAGCTGGGGTGCATGAATGTCATCAGCAAAGAGCAGACAAACCAAAAGGACTGAGGAAGCACTTCAAGGAATAAATTAGCTGGGAGAGAAATGGAGAGCTGCTAAATAAAAAGTTGAAAAAATGTGAAGGCAAGGGAATTATTTAGAGAGGGCAAAAAGTATGGTCTGACAGGGTAAGATAACCTTGGGCAGTTCTTTTTTAATAAGGAATAAAATATTAATCCAACTGGGTTTCTGTACATGGTGTACTGGAGGTAAACCATGCTTGACTATTTAAGGCACAACAGTAGGGGTCTGTGATGGGACCAGCACTAAATGCTACACAACAATCAGTTGAGCAAAAGATCAAGGCCTCTCTCTAGATCATGAGAAAGGGATTATACCATCAGCACAAAAAATCTGAGAGAGCTGGGAAATGCCACAAATTTCCTGTTTGCTGAGTTCCCTATAAATGAGATGGTCCCACAGGACTAGAAGGGATAAGAATTCTCTAAAATTCATGAACATTACAGATTACAGGAGGAAATCCCCTGGATAACACAGCATGTCAGGAGGTCTGACACATTGTTTTTTGGGACTGCTGGCTCTCAGGCTGTGCTCCCAGGCACACCCCTGTGGCAGCGCATGTTCTTCTAGGACTCACGTTCCTCTCACCTTCCTGCGGATGCAGGCACTGCGGCATGTGAGCTCTCACAGGACATGTGGGAAGGAAAACCCTTCCCAGCTTGATGCAGGCTGATGTTTCTAGGGATGCTTTCTCCTGTCCTGTTGTTTCCTTGCCTAACCGTGTCTCATCAGTACCACATGTGAAAGCCTGTTACAGCCACAGATGAGGTTCTCCCAGCAAGATACCTGCCACAGACTCAGCACCACCATGGGACGGCAGGTGGGGAAGGGCCCCAGCAGCACCTGAGTCAGGCACCTTTAGGTCTGCTCAAAGTCACTCTTGTTGGACTCTCTACCTGTGGGGCTGGCAAGGAAGGCTCCTGCAACATGCAGACATTAGCGCTGGCTAGCACGGTCTGCTTTTGTTGGAGCCTAGCTGCCAGCTAAGCTGGGGCCAGCATCCCTCATCCTGTCCAGCAGGCAAAGGAGCTCTCCCCTTCTCTCAGTTCACAGCAGGTCTCGCGTGACTCTCAGGCACACCACAAGGGCAGGAGGAGAGTCTGAGCTGGAGACAGGACTTGGTAGTGCAAAGCCCATGCAGCAAAGGACTTGACTAAATTCATGGCACAGTGGTGGATTTATGGCACTAGAAGGAAAGGGAGCAGAAACATGCTCTCTAACAGCAGTGCTGGAGCGGGTGATAATCAATCTGGGAACCGCTGAACTTCTCCTGTTGTTCCCCCAGGTCTTATATACCTTGACACGTGCAAATGCACTGTGTGTTCTTCCAACCTCTAATAATGCCGGTATGAATTCCCCTGTACCAAAGAAAGGCCAGTTTTATAATGACACCATCAGAGATGGTGGAAGCCTCTACAGAAAGGGCAAAGAAAGAGGGAATCGTTATTTACATCATTGTGGATAAAGAGCCTTGTGGGACCAATTTCTGTGGTTCAGTCTGTGATACTGAAAGAAGTCAGGGCCAACAAACCACAGGAGCTGCTGATCTGCTTGGGCAGTGTTCATTTTTTATGCAGATCTTGGAAATTGTTGCCACTTCAGGACAAACATAACTAAATAAAATGTCTGGAAGGCAAACAGACTTGAGTTTAAACAACATGAGTATAAAATACGAATAACCATCTTGGTAGATTAATCAATCCAAATGTTGGGGTTGTTGTTTGGGGAATTTTTTTCCTCCTCTGCAGCTGTATCTTGCTAAGTAACACATTTCTATTTCAAGGCTGTTAATGCTGGAGCAGCTGCCACAGTCTCCGTGAATTTTTGAAAATCATGATGAAATTAAAGGCAGAGACATAAAAACAAATCCTTCACTGCTACCCTGGCTGATGGCATTATAACAGTAACAGTCATTTTCAGTACATCATTTTCTTGGCAAATGCTACTTTTAGTCAGTGCAAGTCGTAACACTGTATGTGTCTTAATGCATTTTTCTCTTTGCCACCTAAAGATAATCATCAAATATTAAGATTGAGCTTCATGGTCTCCCTTCAAGGGGGAGAATGTACTTTCTCTCTTTCTTTTTTTCCCTTTCTTGTAGGAAGACATCGAGCAACTGACTCACCAACTGACAGTAACAACAGGTTTTGTTTACTTTTTTTAGAAAGGCCTGGGTTTCTAAACCGTGTGCACTTAATTGCATTGAAACGAGCAGTGACTGCAAGCACAAGTTTATATTTGCATATACAATGATGAAACTGGCCAGTTGTGTTTAGTAACCTGATTGTAAGAGCTGGAGTGTGGTTCTGAACTCATCATATTTCTCTCAAGTACAGGTTTTGAAACTAAGAACAAAAATCAGATGCTGAGTTACTCACCCATGGATACCTAAGAAGCATAAGCGAGGCTAAGAGAGGAGAACATGCCATTGTCCTGTCTTCTGAATCACAAAAAATAAAGTTGTTTCTTTTTTTCTTTTTTTTTCTTTTTTTTTGTATTTAACCATGAAGCTGTATGATCAATTGCTTTCAATGGTTGTTTGAGACAAAGGGTTAGGCATCCAAACTTTCACATCACATCAGTGCTGTTTAGAGAAAGGAGATGAAAAGAAAGTAAATCCTTTCTCCACTGCAAAGGAACTGCCTCCAAACTATCTTTCTTCTGGGGTGTCATAAGCCTCAAAAGGCTCCAAATCACTTGTAGAACCTGAACCTCTTGCCTCTGTAGTGTCTATTTCCACATTTACATGTGGAAATAGAGCCACTGGAAGCACTGTATGCCTAAGAGCCAGAATGCATTAGCCACTTAGGGCTGAATTTGTAACATCACCTTCTGCTTAACTAGGTATAAACCAAAGGCAGGTCTCACTTACTAAGTCCAGACACTTCAATTGGTGCCAACAATTAGACCTCCGTGAGTACAGCAGAAGCCCTGAAACTGCAACACACTGCAGGAAAAAGGCAAGAGAAGTCAGAATTACCCCAGTATTCTAGAGAAGCTTGGCTTGGCATGCAAAAAGGCCCTGTGAGCCTGAGGAGGACTCTATAGGGGAAAAAATGGCTATGTGATCTTGGCAGAGTGATCCTGATCCAAGGCTTGCCTTCATCTCACCACATGGCCCTGGAAAATACATCTGATGGGACTAGGATGGATGCCTTTCCCTCTCAGTCTACAGAGAGGAAGAGGTTACAGAGAGAAGATTCTTCACTCACTACAAGAAGGCAGGAGCTGAGAGCGAGGGACTCTTGCAAAAACTGACTGGAGGAAGATGTCTTCTGTCCTCGTCAGGTGTCACAGAAGTGAAGGAGGAGGGAACTGGAGATAAGATTCAGATGCATAGAAGATGCAGGTATCTCTCTGCCCCCCAGGTGGAATCTAATGTATATGTCTGAGCCAGCGGAGAGCAATGTGGAAAACCAGCTCCAGGCCTTGTGCTTTTCTAGCAGGATTTAGGAAGGTGTTTGTCCCCTTGTCCAAAGGTGACAAGCTGCTCTTACAGTCCATCCTGCAGAAGGCTGAGTCACTCCAGGGCCCAGTACCTGCCATCATGAGAGCACTGCCCCAGCCAGCTTCAAGGATTTTTTCATTTTTTGCTGCCTTTTGTGTTTCTTTCTTTCTTTTCTTTCTTTGGCAGAATGAGTTTCAGTTATTTCCCCATGAATGGTTTCTAGCTTTTTGCCTTCTAAGGCCGATGACAAAGGAGAGAGTGTGCTGACAAAAAAACAGTCCTATCAAAGCACACTAAGGTTCTTGCTGTCTGCCTTTATCACAGATCTAAGCAGTGTCAGGCACCCAAGATTTAAGCAAGTGACAAAGCTAAAAATAGATAGAACAAATGCACTGCTTGTTTTGACTTTCAGGAATTATTTATTACAGATGAAATCTGCATTGCATTTAATACACAAGGGGGAAGGGAGGGTGCCTCCTGGGAGATCTGGGTGTGTTCAGCACTCCCTTTGCAAGTGCAACACAGCTGAGACTTGAATGCTGGGCCTATGGAGGCATGCTTACCTGCAGCTCTTCCCTGACCCAGAAAGGTCCCTGATTTCGTGGCTGGATCCAAGTCTGTCAATTCCTGTGTGCACAGAACCTTCACTGCCAGGTCGACCCTGCTGCAGGATTAAAATCCATCTTGCTGAAGTCCAGACAGGAACCAGCACCCAAAGACCCTCATCTACCTTTGGAGTAAGGGCTGGTTGCCCTGTTCAGGAGCACTCAGACCAGGAGCCAGCCTGCTCTTCAACCCACAACATACAAGTGGTGAAAACCCCTTTGCAGGAGAGGAACTGTCCATAGACCAACAGCACTGCTACCTACTGATTCTCCAGAGCCTTGGAGAGCTGGGCTTACAGCTCACAGCCCACACCATATCACTCTGCTTGTTCTGCACAGAGAGCAAGACTGATTTCAGAACTGTTTGTGCCAAGGATAAAAACAGTAGGTCATTCAAAACTGGTTTTACCTTGCTGGTTCACCATCTGTCTATCACACCGGCCTTCCATTTCCTATCTCATTCTGCCCCGTCTCCCTCTCGGTGTATTACTCCTGTTCTTGTGTGTTCACCTCCAGCACCCCTGTGCCAACCCTTTCTTCTCAGATGCTGGCTTGGAAGCAGCAGTACACAGTAAACACAAGGCCTGCAATGCTCACTGGCTGTTGGAACACACAGGCTATCGATGAGCTGGTAGTGGCAAGTTTGAACAGAGGCAGATGCTCTTAGTCCTCAACGGACAGTGAAGAAACGAACTAAACAAACAACTAACGCTTCCCTCATTTTATATTTTTTAGGCCTGGATATCAGCATCACTGCTGGGATTATACCATGGTTTCATTTCATACTATGCCAGGTTGCAGTGTGCAGTTCATTATCAGTCGTTAATGGTGGAGGCCAAAACCAGACATGGATTAAAAAATGATTGGACACTTTCATGGCAGATACAGTCACCAGTGGTTTTCAGACACAGTGACTTCTATTCTTATGAGGTTCCTAGCCTATTTACTGCTGAAAAGGTATAGCAGAGAAGGAGTACTCTGCACTTCCCCCTTTTCCTATACTTCTTCCCCAAACATCTGCTACTGACCAGTGTCAGAAACAGCCTACAGAGCAGGAGGGATCTTTGATCTGTCCCAGCTAGGTTGTTACCATGGTCTAAAGGACTGAAAACTCCTGTAGATCCCTTATTCACTCCTGCCCCCAGCACACACCTTAAAGTGCAGACTGGCCTCTGCTGACTAGCTAATGACCTCATTCTTTGCTTATTCCTGGAGGATTAATCGTTCTTTGATTAATCATTCTCTGTATTAATAGAAAATAGCCTTTGGTTTTCTGAAGCAGATTACTGTTTCTGTTAACTTATACCCTCTCCTTCTCCTCAGACAGAGAAAATGGAGAAATGACAACCACCAGTCCAAGGCAAATGAAACAGATGCATTTTAAATATAGCTTGGAAAAAAAAAAAAAGAAAAAAAAAAAGAAAACCTACCACTGAGTTAGCTTTAGATACAAAGTTGAAATGACTTGTGAAATAGAAGATCAAGAGTCTTAAGGGCTGAGACCTATATTTTGGGTTTCTACAAAGTTGGGTGAGAAAATTGTGAACGTTTTTTGTTGTTCACTTAAATCAGCTTCAAAAATTAAGCTCAATTTTCTTGAAGAATAAGGAAGAATGTGATAGAGATTTTCAAGGTAGAGGAAAGATATCTTTTTTAAAAAGCAATTAAAATTGTATTTTACAAAGAATTTTCCAGTGTAGGCTACCTAACATATGATCTCTTTATAATTACCAAGTTCTTTTTGCTCAGTTTTACTGAGTTTAACTATCCAGAATCCATTGCCATATGAAAGACAGCCACGTGTTGTTATCATGCTTCACTGTCAGATAAACTAAGGTCAGACTGGGCTTGGAGTCATCTTGATTACTTGAATGTGCCAGGCAGCAGTGTCACTGGTTCTGCTCAGGCAAGAGCTGCTCAGAAAGAGTCCAGACTGAGGCAGTGACAGAATGAGTAACCGAGCACAGGACTCCTAAGTCCTGCTCCAGTTCTCTAGCACTTCACTCCCTCCAGTAAAGCTCCCGACATTTCTTCTGCTACCCTGGCATCTCACAAGAGCTGGGGAAATGGAGTTGCTGAAGAGGGTTTGGTATTGTCGGTTTTTTTTTTTTTCCTCTGACAAGTTTTCTAGCAAGTTTCATAAATAAAATTTGAAAGTTTTTTTAATATTCTCCCCTACAGCTGTGTGAATGGCACTGAGCAGGCTGTTATCTGCTGGATTTTCAAGAACATGAACTGATTTCTGAGGTCCTAAAATACCATCTGATTTCTCACATTGACCAAGAGACAACTGTCGGCAGAAAGATTTCAGGTGAATTCTTTTGGAGGTTTATAGAAAAAAGGAGCACAAACCACTCCCCAGCATATTTGTGAGTGGGGGAAAATGACATTTTCACTTTCAAAGAACACACCAACAGAACAATTTCCTTATGCAGGGAGTGGGCTTTTATGTTGGGGTCCACCCAGCAGGAAAGCAGCTTTGCAGAAAAGCACCTCGGGGTCCTGGTGGACACCAGCTTGACCATGAGCCAACAATGTGCCCTCCCTGTCGAGGAAGATAACCCTTCCCCCTGCCAAGCACTGGGGAGGCCATACCTGGGGTACTGTGTTCAGTTCTGGGCTCTCCACTACAGGACAGACACGGACTTACTGGAAAGAGTCCAGCAAAGGGCCACAAAAGTGACAATGGAGCTCCTTGCACATAGAGAAAGGATGAGAGTTCTGGGACTAGTTACCCTAGAGAAGGTTCTCAGAGGCTATCTCATCAAGGTATACAAATATCTTAAGGCAAGATGCAAAGAAGATGGAGCTAGACTCTTCACTGGTGCCCAATGAGAGGACAAGAGGCAGTGGGCACAAACTGAAACACGGAAGGCTCTGTCTGAACATTAGGAAACACTTCTTTGTGGTGAGTGTGACTCAGCACTGGCATAGATTGCCTAGAGAGGCTGTGGAGTCTACTTGCTTGGAGATATTCACTTGCTGTCTGGGCATGGTCCTGGGGAACCAGCCCTGGGTTGCCCTTCTTGGGCAGAGGGGTTGGGTAAGGTGACCTCCAGAGTCCCCTTCAACTGTTTCCTGACTGCGTGATTTTCTGAAAGCACTGTGAGTGCCAGCATCGGTAACAGAGAGCTGGGAGTTGCTGCTGCTCTCAGTCACCCCAGATAACAGGCTAGGTGCAGCCTAAACACACCTGAGCCTTTCCTTTCTGGACATGTTACCAATACCCTGCAGTGTCAGGGTCGGAGATAAAGAGTTTTTTCCATGCTATGTAAGGATGTGCTGGCTCACATGGAGACCAAATAAAAGATCTATAATATCAGTGCCAGTAGGTCAGAATAGATTCTCGCCACTATCACTTCTTGAATATACATTATATAAATCTATGGTTTTCTACGTGGAAACGTGTTTTAAGCAAGATAGTCTCTGGTTTGGGCATGGACCAGAAAGCCAGTGGCACTCGGAGATCTCAAGCCTATTTCTAATGGTGCCCTTCCATGAAACGCACTTCCAGACTTTACTTTCTGGGGTACAACATGTTCACACACCACTGCGTAGGCATTATCCCCTGTGCTCATGGGGACTTGTATCTGAGCTCTGTGAAACTGATGGGGCATTTGCTACTGAGTCTGACAGAAGTACAAACAGATCCAAGTTTATTGTTATTCCATGTCCTTCAAGTTCACAGCTGCACTGTACTGCTTTCTGTGCCCTGTGCAGAGATCAAAAGACACAGGGATGTTTATACATGCACTCAGTCGTTTCCACAGCATAAAGAGCTTTGCCCACTAGATCTTTTAAGTGACACAGACTTGATTGTGACCTCCTGTAATTTAAATAGCTCAGGGATTCAGGTCAGAAATCTCTTTGATATGGTTCAGGATCTGTAAACACTCTGAAACCTTTTACAAAGAAGTCTCATACTAATTCTTTCTTAAAAAAATAAAGTTACACAGCAGAAAATAATTATAAGAAACCAGTTGTGGTCCCTCAGAGATGGTCTCAATAATGAAGTCGATGTGCTTGTAAAGCAAAAGTTCACTGAAGTAGCAACAATACAGATTATATCTGTCCCAGGTCTTCGTAGGAGTTTATTTTGATTTCTGAGACTACTTTGCATATGGCTTTGTACAGAATTAGCAAGATACTGATTGAGTTTTAAGCCCTGTCCCCAGATGAACACAGCCATAGGCAGCTCCCAGGGCTTCTGCATTGTCTGGGAGTCAGTGGAAGTTTCTGGCACAGAACAGACAGCAGAATTTTGGCCTCTGACCAGTGTACAACTGTGAATGGCTCAAACCACTGTACAAACAAAAAGGCCTAGTTTCATCCAACAGAACCTTAAAAAGCACATTATCATGCAAATATCCCAACATGGCTTGTATGAAAAGAAAACAAACAGCAGAGAAAAACCCAACTGTGAAAAATGGCTGTGGTCTTGAATGTATCCTTCTTCCACCCTTCAGAACTGTAAGCACAGCAACAGCAATACCGATGACAGTACAAGAAATCTGACTAAAGAAGCAAGAAGAGGCGAGACTTTTTTGAGGTTTAGGATATGACTAGAAATCCCATGAGGAATCCCGTTTTTGAGGGAAGCCTGTCCTCTGTTTTGAAAGGCCCAGGGTGCTGGGATCATCTAGATCAAGCGCTCACAAGTATCTAAGTTCTTGTGGGCGCTTTCAAGTGAACCCCCTCACCAGAGGCTCACCTGGAGCTGAACAAAGTACCAGCATTACAAGCACTTCAGCCAAGCAGAAGGTTGCGTGGTGGCCAAGATACTATGTACCAGAACTCCCCTCACCTGCACCACATCGCTTGTGTGCACACAAGGCCAGCAGAGGAAGAGCAGAATAGGAGAGCAGAGGTTTGCTTATGTGTGTCTCGTGATGGAGATCAGACAACAGGATAGAGGTGTGGGCTCCTGATTTATGAAATCGCGTCTGCAATGTTTCTCTGTTCCTCCTCTAAAAGACTGCCAGAGAATGAAACCAAATCAGTTCAGCGGAAGCTGGGTGCCTAATTCATTTACCCTAGTCTTGATAACAAATAGCCTGAAGAACTTTTACAGACAATCATAAAGGTATTTTATTTGCCTCATGCACTGAAGCATGCACACTGCAGTTACCACTGTCTAGTACAGCTGAGGCACAGAGACAGGCTGAGACTTTTCTAAAAAGATGCACAGTTCCTTTGAATTAAATGTAGGCTCTAAGTGCTTATTTAGATGCACATACTGCTGCCCTAGTTTTTAAATACATCGTTATTTTTGTTTCCTATGACTTCAGTGAAAAAGTTTGTGGTATTCAGCATGCTGGAAATTTAGGCCAACAGCTTAGTTTGTGTTTGGCCTAAACAGTCTAAATATTTAGGTGCTACTCTGAGACTTCTAAAGGATATAAGAGCCTAACTATGTTTGAGGAACTTATGCTGGGATCTTAATTTCAGGTACCAGCTTAACCATGTATCTTGTAGACAATCTGAAGAGAAGACTTAGCTTGCAACTCGCTTCTCTTCCTGATACTGTTGAAAACTAAAAATCAACAACACTACAAACTTGTTTTGAATCAGCACTTCTTTCTGGGGTCTACAGGTAAGGTGGCTAAAGCTTGCAACCCACATCAAGGCTGTTCAGACCTGGCAGAGTGAAACTGGATGGGCCAACTGCAACGCTGTATAGGCAGGAGTGATGGGCTCGGTCCTGGCTGCCACACGTCCCCTCCAGATGTCAGCACAGGATAGCACAGCTCCCACCCTGGGACACTGTGGCCCTTCTCTCCTGCACTGTGTGCAAGGTCAGGCATCTTTGCTTCCCTCTCTGCTAGATTTGTTTTTCTAATTTCTTTTTACTTGAAGGTTTACCAGCTGCTTTATTACCAGGCTGAGCTTTCCTTGCAGTCTCTCCCTTTCTCCTCCTCCTTCCCCTTTTTTTGTTCCTCGAGACAATCACTGTCTCTGGTCCCAGCTGCCACTGCTGATTTTTCATTACAGTTTAATTTAAAACTGGGATTGGAATGGAAATGTCTTTTTGCCATTTGGGGTTTGCAAGGCCTGTGGTTTTATTGCCAAAGGCACAAATGTTAGTTACTACTGTTTTTCTAGAGTACAAGAGTAAGGGGCCTGCCAAAGGAGGGCATAAGGGTCAGGAGGCTTGTAGGGAACAGTAGGGGGGAATAAATCCACCTCACAGAGAGAAAGGAACCTGATTCTTTGCCTATGCATTTATGGTGGCACATGTGCTGGTGTGTCAGAAGGAGGTGGGGCTCTAACGTGTCTCTGGGCATGGGGTCTGTGCAGTGCACTCATGAAGCAGATGCAAAATCAGACCAAAGCTCCACTTGCTTCCTCCAGGGGAAAGAAAACAAAAAAAACAGGCTAACTACTTTTCATTTAAAGCTCCCTGGCTCACTTGGTTTATTTACAGGAAGCTGAGTGTTATATAGTACCCTGCTCAGTAATAGCACATGGAGGGAAGGCAAAACTGGAATAAAGATGTGTGAGTAGGAGACCTGTTAGTCACTGTCTTCAGTTCTCCTTTCCCCACCTACATCAGGGAGATGGAGGCTGCAGAAATCACCACAAGCTCTCCCAGGAGTTAAGCACAACCCTCCCATATCAGTGTTCTCCAGCATGTTCCCAGCTGGCAGAGACTCTGCTGTGCCTTCTGGTTTGCTTTACTGAGCCTCCTCCATTCATCTCTAAGGAAATGATCAGAGAAAAGAGAAAGAAGTAGCAATGTTTCCAAGCTCAAAATTAACTTAAGCTGAGTGGAAATTTAATCCTTTCTCTCCAGAGATCAGTGGAGGAGGAGGTTGTGGACATTTGCAGCTTTCAATTTAAATATTTAGCATCAGCACAGGAAGCTACTGTTTCCACCATGACAGATTACGGGCAGGAGTGCCTAATCTCTGATCTGTTATGACAAAAAACAATTATTGTCTTCCATCCTAGGGAGAGCCTTATCTTTTCCTGGTTACATAATTTCAGTTGTCAGCCGGAATTTCTGCATTATCTCGGTGGATCACACTGATTCCTCACATATCCTACATTTCAACCTCCTCCCCTGCTGGCCTTGGGCTGCTCAGCATCTGCAGCTTGTCTGTTATCAATACCACACCTCATTGTCAGTCCACCAGTGCAAGAGCACGCAGCGCTCCACAGAGAGCAATACAGTCCGTTCACCTCTGACATTCTTTGCGTCTGTCCCCATCACTGCCCAGACGAGCGCCACGCACAAGCACTGACAATACACTCAGTGGAGCAGCGCAAGTCTGACCATGTGCAGCTCAGCCTGCTTTCCTCCCTCCTCTCCATACCACAGAAAATACTTGAGTTTTCCTTCCAAAATAATGATTCTTCTCCCACACCCAGTCAAAGAGAACAGCCTGCTGCAGTGCTCAGAGCTCCCTCTACCCCAGCTCTACTTTCCCCTTACTTTTGGGTGCAGTGTATAACGCTACAGAGATGAGGTTATGTTGGAAGAATAGAAGATGCAATACAGCTATCGGCTTGTTCAGATGACGCACCATGCTTGCTATGATGTTAGATGAGATGAGAGTATGCTGGACAGAGCTTGAGGAGGTTAGTAGGGGAGGACAAATACACTGAATTTGACAGTTGAGGGAGCTGACCAAGGCTCTTGAGAAAGAAAAGGGTGTGATCAGAATCACCAGGAAAAGATTTTAACTGTGAAGAAAACTCAGTCATAAAAAAAGCTGATACACAAGTATGAACCAAAACACAATAAAAAGTGTTGAAAGACATTGTGTCAGCCCCTGACCCATGCTCAAAGATTTTGCAGTCAGGTTCAGAAGAAAAGAATAGTTTCCAGAAACACTGCAACTAAAGAGATACCAGGATTTGGTAGGAGAGTAAATGTTGTAAAGGCTGAACAGAGAAACGCTGAAGATTGAATATCATCTTCTTCCATTTATGATGCACAGATTTCTCTCTCCACTGGCTGTGATTATCCAGGAAATATTTCTTTTTGTATAGTGATCTTCCTGTATCCTTGTCACAGAGCAAATTTTGTTTTCAACATCTCTTTTCTCTGCTGCCTCTCTGTTTCCATGTTGGACCTATGTGCCAAGGGATAGTAACAGAAGGCTAACAATGGGGGTTGTTTAGTCTTAGTGCTGCCCTATTCGCATACAGACAGTCTTGGACAAAGATCTGGCTCCTGTCCACGGGAAAACTCAAAAAAAACAATACCAAAACCAACCAACCAAACAAAGAACAACTTCCTACAGCTGTTCCTCTCCTCTGTAGAAATAAGTCTGCTAGGGTCACTGAATAATTGAGGAACAGATCAGTCAGAGAGGCTTGAACTAATTACAATGGTTGGCCAAAAGTAAACTGGCAAAGGGGTTTATTAGAGAAAGGAAACTTTCTCATCAGCCAACTCAAAGAGGGAGAGAAATTCAGACAGGTTCAGTGTTTCTGTCTGAAGGAGGAAAGTGTTTCTGGCACATCAAAAGAGATTATCTATTCCTAGGAAGCGTGTTTGGGGGAATACCAAAGTCTTCCCTGAAGCAGAGAATCCAAAAAATCATAGAAGCATATCTACCAGGGGAAGCTTTCCCAGAGCTCAAGTGGTGACACTGAGCTCAAGGCTCAAGCTTGCATTGCTCACCTGTGGATCCCCATCCTGCCAGTGCTGGCAATAGCAGCACCTGCTGCCCACATGCCCCAAGTGGGAGGCTTCTTTCAGTTGCTCATGTACTATTTGCATTTTTCAGTGCTGTGGGAATGCACCCGCTGTGTTTGGTTTGGGGCCTGCACCCTGCCTGTGTTTGCGCATCAACACCTACAGTTCGTCCTCACAGTTTGCTGCGTTCTTCACCTTCCTCACTGTCTTGGTTTTCTTCAGCAGTAACGCTTTACATTTCTTGAGCACTTTCCACCTGAAGACCATGTAGATAGTTACAGATACAAATGAATAAAGCTACCCAGCACCTCACAGATTCAGAAGAAACTCAGAATGCACGTGTGGCAATTGGTACTTTTAAAACTTCAAACCTATAGAAGATCCCTCCAGACTTTCCTGGGGGTACATGAGGAAGATCTGAAGATCCCTCCTAACTGCAGTTGGGGTTGTGTTTAAAACAGGGAAATGACCAAGCAAGAGACAATCTTCTAAATGCCAGTGAGGAAACTGTATGGATACCAAGAGACAGAGATGCTGATTCAGCTCATAGTGTTTTTTTGTTATCTGTTGGCCCTGGGAGACATTCTTTGTCATGAGTTCTAGCTCCAAATTCCCCAAATGGTACTTCTACTGGCCTTAGCCCTGAAAATCACACAGGCAAAATCCCATAGCACATCCGCACCCCAGGCAATCACAGGGAAAAACATTATTGCTTTTAGTTTTCAGATTTAGCCCTCTGATCCTTCTCCTATGCAATGGTAAATAGAATTCCAGTGGTTTGACCTTTCTGGCAGAACTGATGTCAGCACATGAAAACAATAATATTTCTTAGCCCTGCTGTTCAGAACACACTTAAAATGAACAGGGAAAAAAAAAAAACAAAAAACACCAAAACCAGCCTCCTCAGGCTTTGTTCAGTCCAATGTATACTGGATATTGCATATCCATCCCAGCAAACACCAGTGCTGTGGCAACACTGGAACATCTGGTGAAGGCATCACCAAGTTCATAAAACTAATGTGAACTACATATATGCTGTAATGTCTATAAGAGGAAGAGACATGTAGTCTAACTGCAAAATGTGAGTTCAAAAATATCTGGGAAGACTGTGAATACTCACATCTCCACAAGATGCATTAAAAGGTAAATATCTTCTGAACTGTTTCTGTTGTTGTCTCACTGAGAAGCTGATTAAAGCTTTAAGCGCCTTATTGCTCAGGCTGTCATCTGTTTTTTTTTTTTTTTTTTCACAGAATGGGATTCCTATCCGTATTTGTAAGCCTGTATTTATAGACTGAGCCATGGAAGAAAATGCAACCTGAATGTTAGCTGTCCAGTTTAACAAGAAAACTGATCTCATTTGCTGCTGTAGAAATCTTTTCAGAAATCTCATGGAAAATCTTATGAAGTCCAGGTTAGCTGCCACATATGGGACCCATTAACTCCTCATTTCTGCTGGTTCTTAGCAAATTTTTGTCTGGTGACAACACTTGAACTTTGTGTTTTAGTTTTGCTTAACACTGCAACACACTTTGTTGACTTGGTTTGGTTTTGGAAAGCGCTAAGCACAGAGCACAGACCCAGTATATCCGACAGAATCAGCTAGCTATGTTAAATCATGTGGAACCACGTTCATCTTCCTTGGCAGAGAGAAGGGTCTGGCCTACTTTCCCTTTCTTGGGACTTCAGAGTGTTGGCCATTGCTGCGCTGAAAGCTTTGCACCACGTAATGCAGAGGCACACATAAGAACTGTGCTTTTGGACACCAATTGTATCCCATCCTTCAGGAAGTAAGAGGGAAAATGAATCAGCTGTTCCAATGTGGTCTCTGAAGCAGAGGTGTGTGTACACACACAGAGGGAGCTTCACTGCCCACTTAGGAAGGCAGTGTTGTGTTACACACCTATTCTGGTGCTTTTGACAAAAGCACCCACCAACATCCCACTCACACCAGCTGAAGATGCCACTATCAGCCTGAGGGAGAATGGGAAAATGCTACAAACAATTACACAAACTTTCTCCCTTGGCATCTGCAACCTAGACATTCTGGGGATCTAAATAGCTCCTGGATTCTCAATCTTGAAAAGCCAGGAGGAGGTCATCAATAGAAATGAATTTTCTCAGCCATGAGGCAAGTGTGGGTCAGTAGCAGATAGCTGCCAGAGTAACGCTCTGCCCCAGCAGACCTCAGCACGTCTGGGAGTGAGGCAAAAACCATGACAGGCAGAAGGGGCCAGCGCTGCGACCACCCCAGAGTGGGCTGGGTGTTCTGGCAGGGAAGAGTGGGGAAAGCTGCACAGCACTTGGCAGCACAAAGTTTATTCAAGCTGGCGTGTAGCGCTTCTTTTTCTAAACCTGCCTTTTCCTCAAAAGTGCGAATTACCAGAGCCTGGAGGGACATTTTGGTCTTTGCTTTCTGTTGGATGATACAGGGGCTGAGTGGACTGAATGTGCTTAACAGATGGGGATGCACACCTTGCGTTCATGTTTATGACTCTGAAACGCTCGGCCCAAACCATTAGAAAAAGGGTTCATGTATTTAACCTGTCTCTGGGGAACAGACTACAGGAAAGGAAAGGCAAAATCTGCCACGTATTGAAGGCCTTCCTTATAAACTCAGGGCTATTTTTAGTTTTGTAATGTAAAAGTCAGTGAGATGAAGAGCGAAGTGATCCGTTTCCAGCCGAAAAAACGTCTGAATCTTCATTAATAATTCCTCATAGACGGCTGTGTGCCTTTATCTGACAGACTGACAAGCCACACTAAACAACAGTTACTGCACAAATGGAAAAGATACAATCTCACTACCCAGCCCCATGGTGCTTCCATTGTCATGTTACATTATGACTGGAGTCTCCACCTTCCCAGAGAGACGTGGCAGCAGGGTTATTTTATTAGGACTTGCACAAATGTGCTTCTGATGGATGAAGCTTAGTGCTTTGACACGGAAATGTATTTGGAAACTTGAGCTGACGCATGATATAAAGAAAGGGAGGGAAGAGAATAAACAAGAACCCAAATGCATAATCTTACCCTCAATCTGCCTGTCAGTGATGATTAGAAAAGGCCTGTATCAAAATCTTAGCTGCAAGCTGCCCAGAGGATGGGGTTTCATAGTTCCCAGCCAAATGCCCTAGCTGGCTTTTACACGGCTGGATTAGTGGAAGTCAGAGATGCAGGTTGTACTCTGGCCTCGATTCCCATGTAAAATAGGTGGCTTCTCCCCTTTGATGCAGTGGAAATAAAGACACTTCTATTTTGCCACACTCTCACACCTGAGGACTGAACAACTTGCTCCATCTTACTCTCCTACGTGGTGCTAAAACCAAGCCAAAACTTCTCCAACCTTTGGACTGGTTCAGACTAGAGTCCCAGCTAAATTTATCGAATTCATCTCGGCTGCTGATGGAAGTGGTGTGAGCTCATCTGCAGCAGAAAGTTTGTGACAGTGACTCTGCAAGGGAAAGAACAGCAACTTATGAAGCGGCTGGCCTGGGCTAAAATGGCAAACACACCCTATGCTACCGAACTGTTTACTTTCCTCCCTCTTCCTGATGTTATTGCTATTTCCTAAACCCTGCCTGTCAGGCATGCTTTGTTAATAACCCTCCAGTACTTTCAGAGCAAAGGTTGCCCAACAGCTTTCTCATCTTCCTGCTGGTTGTCAGGAGAGGAAATCACAGCTTCAGGAGAACCTGACACACAGGGAACTGGATAGCACACCGGGGTCAAGGGTAAGAATGCACGAAGAACTGAGAAAGCACAGGCACCCCGGCCGGCTGCACAGGAAAAGCTTTGCCTCTGCTTTCCCTTGTTTGCTATGTCAGGATGTTCCAGGAAGAAACTCAGCAGGCCTCACCTCTGAAACAGCCAGCCAAGCACAAATCACTGCTCACAGCTCAGCATGAGGGAGTGAAACGACAGCTAACAAACTTGTCATCAGTGTGTGACATGACTTAGGTCCTTCCTCTGAAACAAAGGAGTCTGAAAGTGTTACGGACGACACTATCACCGCCTCACACAGCTGTTATCTTCCTTCTCATCTTAACAGCCATCTGTGAGAAGTCTCAGCCAAGCCAGAAGTATCAAAGTGCCATCAGAATGCATACACATCCACACATCTCCTTCAGCAAAAGGGCCTCTGAGGCCCAAGAGCCCTTCCTAAGGCTAATAGCCACAGGAAGAAAACGGAGGCAAAGTTTGGAGAGGAAAATGCTTCTACATGAAAAACACACTTAGTGGGATCCTCTGATTGTTCAGCTAGTCTGCAGGTCCATTTATGTCACACCTACAGAGTTGGGATAGACCAAAGCCCGTCTGCATGTGCTGCCCAGTCCCAGGGTATCTCCAGTGCCCATACTTGTCCAGCCCTGAGCCTCAGTAAATGTCCTTCACTTTGCCAGCCCTGCAGCAGCCTGGTGCCATTGCTTTCTCTCAGGTCACTTCCTCATGCACGTAAAGAAGCCTGTGCTCAGCTGTCCTCACCCGTGCAGACATACACGCTTTCTGCAGTTCCTATAGCTTACTACATAGCTATGCTGTACCCAGGACAAAATATCCAAGGACATTATTGTCATAGAACAACACAACCAGAGAACCAAAAATTCACCAGAGCAGGAACGAGCTGAAATAAGAACTGCCTCTAACCACATCACAATTAGAACTCTCAGCAAGAGACACAGTAAACTCTCCATCGATGGAAGGTACTAAACCAAGAGTAGGCAGCTTTGTAGGATGAACCATAGCTCCATCAGAAGATACCAAGCTGCCAAAGTGCTGTGAGGGACCTGTGTTAGGAGGGAGGCTGGACCTGATGCCACAACTCCCTTTTCTCTGAGAAATCTGAGTCCCTGTTCTCCTTTGATGTCTTCTGGCAGTAGGAGCCCATTCTTGCCTTCCCCCCACTGCTTCAGCCAGCTCTAATTAGGCAGACTGTGTCTCAGCATAAATGAGATCCCCAGCATATTCCTTTTAAAATAAATAAAATCAGACTTATTTTGTGAGTTATATTGAGTTTTGCAGAAGAATTAAAAGGAGCACTGAAGTGCAGCATTGTGTGATTCACGGGATAAACCTTGCACGTACTAGTCAAGAAAATCAGATAGGATTGAGGAGTGAGAAACGGTTGTGTTCCAAATGATCTGAGTTCAGATTTACTAAAATTCTCAAAACAGAACACTGCAGGTCATTGCAGAATTAGTATTTTTTCCCTCATGAAGGTTTTGATTAAAAAAAAAAATACAACAATGTGAAGAAATAGTTGATAATGGATATTTGTTGTAAAAGTTTATAATATTCTTCCTGGGGAAAAAAAAAAAAAAAAAAAAAAAAAAAGAGCATTCTTCCACTCCATAACTGAATCCCTCAGAAAAACTGGAAAATACAGTGAAACAGGAAGAGCAGGCCCCAAAACAGTTTTCTTAGAACAGAGTTTTCTGCTGGAAGGTAGATATAATTTGTATCTGTCATAAAATTTGCAATATCCTACTTACTAGTTGGAAAAACAATCAAACAATCATCTTTAATCTCAATAACCAGCATGTAAAACAATCTTCAGCATCTGTACAGTAATTGGAATGTGACCCACTTGACATAACTAATAACCAATACTTAGAATTCTCTTTAACACTAGATTCCAGAAAAGATAAGTAGTATTTTACTGATTAGGAAACTGAGGCATAGACAGGAGAAAATAGTTTCACCATCATCATCGAGTGGGCCAGAAGCGCAGAGGCGTGTAGCACCCCCAGACCATGAACGTTCATTGGACCATGGTAGAGACACTAAGCAGGGATGGCAAAAACATAAACTGCGGATGTGAAGTGGAAAACTTCCCCTGACATGGTTTAAGTTGGTAGGCTAGCATAAAGTTTGACATTGGTTTATTCTGTAGGAAAAATAACAGTCTTTTGCCTGACAGAGGGAAATTGGAAAGAAAGAGGAAAAAGGGAAAGGGAAAGGGAAAGGGAAAGGGAAAGGGAAAGGGAAATGGAAAGGGAAAGGGAAAGGGAAAGGAAAGGGAAANGGAAGGGAAGGGAAGGGAAGGGAAGGGAAGGGAAGGGAAGGGAAGGGAAGGAAAAAGAGTAAAAGCCTTTAGGATATATCTGAGTGCCAGACAGATTCCTATCAGGGATTCTAAAGGCCCTGACTGATTTTGATCTTCCTGTTGTTTCATATTTGTTTTTGAGAAAGCACTAGAAAGCCAAGGTAGTACCCAGGAGAGTGGCTGGCAGCCATTCAAAAACCAGTCTCTGGAATATCTGACATTGTGGAGCACAAGTGTCCAGGAAACAGAAAAATAAGCAGACACAGGAAGATGTTTATGGAGAAGCAAGATGCATAGCAATCAGCTCCCCCACCACCACCATGCTGAAGGACGTACTGAGCATGCTTTCCAGAGCGTTCACAACCTTTGCCTTAACTGCTGTACTTATCTTCCCTGTACAAGGATGGCTTCCCTTGATGGAAGCCAGTTGCAATTCGTACATCCCGAGCTGAGACTGGCGCATGTAGGAGCAAGTTATCTACAGACTGAGGCAAGAAATCAAAAAGCAAAAAATATTGTCTGCTAACTGATCAGGATGGCAAGACAAGCCAAAACAGCAACTGAGAGGCAGAAATAAATAAATAAATGTGTGTGATTTCCTTGAGAGAAAATGAATGTCTTGAGGCAAAAAGTAAGCTTCAGTTATGGGAGCAGGAAGTGCTACCCTTCCAGCTTCAAAATGTTCTTTAAATTGCTGTTATTCTGGAGAAGCGTTTTTAGACAATAGGTGACTTGGGTTTGAAAAAGTCATTAGGCATAACTCAAGATTCCAAGAAAATACAAAGGGCTAGGCATGCAGAGTAGGTCATAAAATGCCAAACCATTCCTCGTTAGTTAAAGAAGCCAACCAGATGGTAGTGGTGCGGAACCAGGGTCCTGAAGAGGGAGCTCAGCTGTAGGCCCTGCTGCACCCTCTCTGTAAGCCACTGATTACAGGTACAGCAGGGATGTGCCAGGGGGGAGGCTGCTCTGCACACTTCAGATTTCTCTTTCTCTGTTCTGCCTCTCACAGTCAGGACCATGGAGCTGGTCAGTTCTGATGAACTGCAGTTTTGTGACTAGAAGCATGAGCGATGTCTCAGGAGTAGGACAAATGCAGAAGTGGTAACTGATTTTGGTGGGTTTCGTCTTCCTCCTAATCTAGTGGGCAGTATATAGAAGGCATTGCCTGTGTCCAGCTTCTGTTACTTTCATGGTATCACTGATCACTGGAATTACATAGTATTGTTTTTTCTCTTTGATGAAGTGACCACCAAAATCTGAAGTATTTTCAAGATGCCCACTGGTAGATTATAGAAATGAAAATTAGTCAATCATTGTAAGACTAGATCTTCCCTGTCTGCAGGCTGGTGGCAAACACATTCAGAGATGCTGCAAATACCACAGTTAATTGGCTCTTTTCCTCCAGTGACAGACTCTCACATTATTACTCTGGTAATCTTGCACTAAGATCCAGAATCAGGAGCTCTTCTGTGCCTGTACATAAACACAGACAGTCCCTGATACAACGCACTGACAATGTAACCGCACAGTCTGAACAGGGTAGAAGAAAACTGTGTTACTTCAGTCTCCAAAGGCAAGCTGAGGCCCACAGAAGTGTCATGACTTGCTGACACAGAAACCAAACTTGTATCTCGTTTTCCTCTCATTGCACTCACCAAATCTCTACCAGCCACACCGCAGAATCTCTCAGCTGCATTTAAAGGCCACTTGATAGCTTTCTAAATTCAGAGCTGATTTCAACTGATCTACTACCAGCATGTACGACAAACTCTTTTCCTTCCAGAAAGCTTCAGTGATAGACTGTAAATTAGGAAAGACACACCTCCCAGACAGGACTTCCCCATCCAAATCAAGCCAAGCCAGCTAATTAGCATTACAAGGTACAGGAGGAAAGTCTCAAGAAAGGGGAACTGTGCAAGATGATTAGCAATGCAGCGCTTCACAGAATGGAGCCATGTAAAAGTCAGGGTCTGACTTAGTCATTTCTATGGAATAATTTCAAGACTACACACACACACACACAAATAAAATAGTATTTTCTACTGAAAAATTAGTCTTCAGCAGCATGTTCTCCTTTTAGGTCAAGATTCCACATGGAGAGGGACCCCTCACGCAAAAAGGTCCAAAACATTCCCAGAAGAAAAGATGGAAGCCACGTTGCCCAGGATCTTCCTGAAACTCTCGTGAGGAAAAGGCTTTTCCTGTCAAGGGCTGAGATCTTTGTACAAACTCTGAGGGACAGATGTGACAAGGCTCGCAAGTAGGTTGCCGTGTAGGAAGGATATTTGTTCTTGGGAGAAATCAATAAAACTGCTAAATTAGCCTTATATATCCTTACACAGATTTTACAGGGTAAAATAACTTCTTCCAGCCAAGCCTGGGGACAGGCTAGGGAACATATTCTTCACAGTACTCCTCTTGGAGGAGCCAAGTTATATTGCAAACCAAGAAAACTCTATTTGAGACCTCAGCTTCCTCCCATAGCACAGGCAAGCTCTCATAGGACTCTAGGTCCTGCTAGGTGGATATAGCACAACAGAAGAAATTGCCAGTGAGTGGGAAATAGTCTGTCCCCTAACCGGACAAGAAAGGGGCAGCGTGAGAGTCTCTTTTGCCTCTCAGAGGAGACAGGACAGACTATCAAATCAAAATGCCATTTACTCCAGGATCCAAGGATAGCACCAAACCTCTTCCTGAACTACACACAACCTTTTCCCCACTGCTGCCCACTCCTTTCCTCTTCCTCCTTTTTCATGCTTCAGTGGGCCTCCCAGGTTAACAAACTCCAGCTGCATCCACTCACCAGACACTTACCCCTCAGCCTGCTTCCAGCTCTGCAGACCTGACAGGAAAGTGGAGTTTTGGCCTTGGCTCAGATGCTGCATGATAAAGGCCATGGAAATACCTTTAGTTAAAATAAACACCATTGCATCAGCCTTTCCCATTTTAGGCTACTGAAGTCACCAAATCAAAATCTTTAGCCTCCTTCTTCCCTCCCTGTCTCAGAGTGGGGTCACCCTCCAGCTAGGAGAGGAGCCTCCCTTGATGGCTGGAGTGTGATAACATTTTTTGCAAGGCCTTTCAGAAATCAGGAAATGCCAGGTTTACAGCCATTCTAGAGAGTGATTCTGCGAGGGTGCGCTGCAGCAGCAGGACAGCTTGGAGTGAGGTTGGATGCACATTCAGTCTGTTCCCTAGGGCACTCCTGGGCTGGGGTTCTTGCCTTGGAAACCCAGCCAGGATCCAGAAGCTGCCTTTGAGACTGCTCCTCCATAAGAAAATATTGCTTTTTTTCATTAGTTTGTTTCAACAAGCACTTTTGGACCTTAACAAGCAAATGTATCATGCAAACCAGCCAGCAGTTTGTGCTCTTCACCAAAATGGTGAATGAGTGAATGATACCTGAGACAGAAGAAAGTAAAGAAAAACTTAAACTTCCCAGATTTCAACACCCCCTAACCTTTTCCTAGTCTCAACCTCATCCTGAAAAATCAGAAAGAAGTGCAGCGGAGAAAATAATTTGTCATTCACTGGGCTGATGGGAACTGTGTTTAGGGAACTCAGCAGCTGCTGATGGTTTTTCATTCCACATGAGCTGTCAAGAAGCCTATTTGAAGCCATCCAGCAATGGCATAGATGAAGTGAGATCACAACTCAAAGCCCACTATCTTCTGCAGGAGCCTATAGGAAGCCCTCCTGCCTGTCCTAAGCACATGGGGAACATTTGGGAGACTGAGAGCTTAGGATGTGCCCAAAGAGAACACAAACGTGACTAAATCCACAAACAGGGTTAAGAAAGCTGATAAATATGTAGTTGAACCTGTGTGGCCCAGTACTGACTCAGAGAAAAGTGCACTTCCAGACCAATATTAATAAATTAATCCCTTGAAAGTGTGTAGTCTGCTGCATTGCAAAGAGTGGCGTTATTTTGACATCAGTAACATGATAGGAGCAGCAACTAGAGATGTTTGAAACATTTGTTTTAATTTCATTTCAGGTTTATCGAGTATTTAACCCTTTCTCCTCTGCTGTGGAGGGAGTCTGCTTGCTGCTTCTCAGTGTGCAGCTGAGATGGCAGAAAGGTAAGAGCTGTCATCATGATGGAATGTCTGCCTTCACCTCTCTGGAGAAGGCACTGACCAAGTCATTTTGTCTCTTCTTGGAAGGGGATTAATTGTTCCTGCTAATTCCTGAAAGAGATCACACCAGTCCTCAGGCCAAAAAGCTTTCTCAGTGGCTTTCTGTAGTACTGTAGTAACTGGTTTGGGCCATGACCTCTGTATTCTCTGCTTGCTCTCATGTAAATGTCTGATTCTGGGCTGTTCGGGGCTATCTTGCTGTTCTGCCCATTTATTCTTTTCATGGCATCTTGTGAATTGCTCCTTCACAGTTTATATGGAGTAAATGTAAGAAGCTGACTTCCCAAAGTGGTATAAAATTTCTCCCCAAAGATTTTCAGACAGGGTATATTTTACAGCTTCCCTCTGATATGTCACTGCCATTTGGTTTGGGGCCACTGTCACTGATCAACCCAGCCATATCTCAATGACTACAAGCATAACAACGTGGAAGACAGTAATATGAATATATTGAATATTAATATATTGCTTTGTAAATGTGAATATTGAGCAATTTGAAACTTAAACATAATCCAGGAGGCTCTGCTCCAAACAACTCTAAGATTATACCCTGGTGAAAGTCACAGAAGTCAAAAGCAACTGCTAAGCTGCAAAGGTTCATGTACAGATTTACTTGACACAAAGTCAGGAGAAGGACCATTTGCAAATCGCTGATGTCACTAGGATTTCTGGTAGCTAAAAAGTAGGCCACTGTTAGAAGGAATATTTTCATCTCCTCCATAAATATAACAAACCTTTGAGGGAGCTGTTGCTCTTCTACAAGTTGCTTGCTGATGTCCTCAGCAATTGCCTTCCCCACACTTCCTCTGGAGAAAAAGTCCACTGCTGGAACTGTATCTGCTTTTACCCTGAAGGTCAATAACTATTTTCTTTGCAAGGAAGGAACTGTCTTGCCATTTTCATTATTTTTTTTTTGGCTGTAATCCTAAATGGGATAAAGAAAAGAATTTTCATATGCTAGATATTTGAAAGGCTTTGAAGATTTCACTTCACAGAACAAGTAATTTCGGACTTTCTGACAGATGGGTTTTATGTGGTCTGAGGAAGAAAGGGCAGAAAGGCAGCAGCAAAGGGTACCACAGAGAGACATCTGGCTGTGTTGATGAAGCATGTATAGTGAAGGAGGGAAATGCTGCCTAGGGAAGGGCTAGTTCAGCCAGAAGAGATCAACATTATGGGCAGCATACCAAGAAAGAACAATAAAAGAAATGTGTTTGCCTGCAAAAGGAAATAAATTTTCCTAGCGTAGCTGAGTAGGTGTTTACTCATTAAGAGAGTCTACATCAGAAGACGGTACTGCTAGTTTGTTTTTAGAGTTAAAGGATTCTCATTTCAGCTCCCTGTTTTTGTAGTTTTTGCACTTTCAATTCCTCCAGTCTGAGAAAAGATCAAAAAACCAATGAAGGATAGATTGTAAGGTTGGGTTGACAATGGGTAAAAGGATGACAAGTAATTGGTGGGAAAAGCAATGTCAAATAATGGCTATGCACATGCAATACAGTCTAAATGTCTGTCATACTGACAGACACCTTCCACCACAGAACGATGACGGCTACAGATATTTTAAAATGCAGTGGGCATTCTGCTCCTGACCAGGAAGGAGAACCAAATGTAGATCTGAACTGGAAAATAAATTCACCAAAGGTCAGGATTTGGGGATATTCTGCCCTAAGGAAATGTATAAGCCATGAAATCCCCTTCTTTGTTTAGGACTCCAAATAGATCCTGAATTCAGCTGAGTTTTGAGTCCTCACAAAAATATCACCTATAATAAAAACTCATTCTGAAGTTAAGGAAAAGTTACTTGCTGAATTGGTTTGCTACCTCAACAGTTTTGTTTTTTTTTTTTTTTAATGAAATAAAAAGTATTAATTCTCCCTTGTCCATTCAAGCTGTGCAAAAGATGGAATGCAAGCAAGTATTAGTAGGGAAGCAATGATTTGACGGAACAACATTGGCATGCCTGCTATTGCTGAGCTGACTGCTGCTGCTCCTGCTGTTATTCCCTAAAATATCATTTTGAAGGGGCAGGCTTTTTTGTAAGAATGTGGTGGTCTCTCCCACCCCAGGAGAAGTTATTAGTAAGTTAGGCAGTAGCACACAGGAAAAAAAAATAAGGCTTCAAACACCTAAAAAAAATCAGAGTAAGTGCTATTCTTTCAAGGTAAAAATAGCCATGTTAGGGCCTACCTATCCTACTTCCCTTTTGATAGCTCAGCTGTAATCAGAGAAGCAGGACACTCTGCCAAAATCTCTGGTGTCTGGAGGAATGATCATTCAGGGTGACAAAAATTTAGTTCTGACCAGGTCAGGAGTCACAAAGTGAAAGGCTGCATCCATTAATAATGCAGGTTCTTATCTGCACTGTCATCCTTAGCCACAGGGAGACATGGTCAGACCTTCCTTCTGCCAGCACCTCAGCCAATCTTGCTGAATTATGTCTTCTGGAGTTTGAAAGCTTTTGTCTGCTGAGGATTGACCCTCCACTAACAGCTGAAACCTGGGTTTGAAAGGAAACAAGCTTTAATATTCCAACTGGAAAGTGATGTAAGTTTTTCGCCTTGTCACTTCACAGCCAAAGAACACAGCATTCAAAGATCAAGTCAGAAAGATGGGAGGCATGCAAGGGATAAAGGGATCATTTTAAAAAATGATTTAATTAGGTTAGTAACTACAGAAGTAGGAGAGAAAAAAAAAAAAAAAAAAGGAAAATCCTTTTGTTAGGCATTTTATAACACGATCCTCTCTCCTAGCAGGGTGCACTTCCAAGATGTTACCAGATTGCACACGCTGAAGAAGGCAAGGAGTAGGGCACCACTAAATTACATTCAGAGGTGTCCATCTGGGGAATCCTCATTACCAAGAGCAGGAGATGTTCTGTGTGTAGTGCATTTTCTTAGGGACTGCCATTTACCATGGACAGTACCAGTTTCTCCACAGAAAATACGTGTTACTCCTCTGGTTTTAAACAAGGGATGGAACCTTTGGTTACAATGGGCAATTTCCCAGGCTGTTACAGCTGTTATGATTAGGACCTTGGTGGATAAGGGACAAGGGCTGAAGAGCTGGCAAAAAAATGAAACAAACCAAAAGCCCTACAGATGTAGAAGTTCCCATTAAGAAGTTCTTTGCATGTTGGATAATGTTTGGTTATACAAGTTTTCTATAAAAAGAAAATCTTGATTAATTCAGTGAATGCTTGCAATAACAATTGCCTATTTTCTTACTGTCCAGGAGCATAAACAAACAGCCAATTTACATTTCCCCTATTACCGTCAGCAAAACCTATTCTAAAACAAAGTCTCCCAGTCCCTGATTGCATCTTGAATTTCAACATTACAAGACAGATCTAGACTGTGGAAGGGGAAAGAGTTATGAGTAACTCTTTTATGAGCTCCTTCTCTTTGAACCTTGCCTCAAACCCTGTTCACCAGTCACACAGCCTTGCCTCAGTACTTCTTTGTCAGAATATAATGGGCAGAAGTTGGAAGCACAGCTCAGTTCATTGTAAGCACTGTGTAAACCCCCAGGGTAATTGAAATGATACATATTGCAGGAGTTGTTTGAATAAAAGAATATCCATAAAGAAGAGAAAAGAGCAGAGCCAGTGTGCATAATCTGCTCCGAAAGTAAACTGCTCTGAAAGCAAAGGTGAATGTATTGTCATGAAAACTTGAGGCCCAAAAGAATAAACCTACCCTTCAAGGAAGTTTAAAGACCTCCTGGGAAAATTTCTTACAGGGACCCACACTGTACAGGGGAGAAGCGGGAGTCTGTCCTAGCCAAATACAGGGCCCTGCTGGGAGGCGTAGGTAAATGCACAAAGACAGCAGGGAATTATTACATTTGGAACCAGTTTTACTGCAAGAAGCAAAATGAACTGTTCCTGAAGAGGGGAAGGAAAGGAGCCTCACCAATTCCTGGAGTGTGGAGGCACAAGAAAAGATTTTATTAAAAAAAGAGAGAGCTGGGAGGAAAGGGCCGACACCTACAAATCTTCTCCATTCCCTTATCTGCTCTCTCACTCTGCCTTCCTATACCTTTCTCCACACAGAGAAAGGTGTTATCTGTGCGGCTGATCAGGCCTCCCCATATATACTCATAGCATGTGCCCTCATGCTCTCCCTTTTACACACTCTCACCACAAAAACCTTTTTAATATTTTTGCTATCCCTCCCAGTATGTTATCTTCCATTGCCTCCCACCCCCGCTGTTTTCCAGCTCCTCTTCCCCTGTATCATTACGCCCATGGAAGTCCCCACTTGCAGTTGAAAGCTGAAGATGAACCAAATTAAAGCAATAGCAATATAATTATATCTGAGGAAAAAAAAAAAAAAAAAAAAGTATTTCAGTTGGCTTCAAACTGTGAGATTGCATGAAACTCTTCAATAAACTAGTTTTAGCTTTAGAAAGAGGGAAAAAAAAAAAAAAAGAGGAAAGTCTGTTGTAAACAAAACAAAATAGAAAGTTTTACCACTTTAAAAACAATGCTTATTCCTTATTTTTCCCTTTTGGTTTGAAATAGTTTGATATTTATTCTTCCTAAGGTCATGATACCAACCTGAAAATCCTTTACTTTGTAAGAGTCAGAATTTACTGTCATTTCAAATTTTTTTTTTTTTTTTTGCATCTTTTTTTCAAGAGTTTGCCTCTTGCCGTCTCTTGCCGTAACCCAAGACACCCTGACTTCTTGTTCAATCTCTCTGAGTATTACCCGCTTCTACCCCCTGGACCAAGTGCTGTCTATGACTGGGATCTTGCCCACGGTAATCCAACCAAGGCTACACACAGGCTTTACATGTAGCTTTCAGCAGTGCATCTCTAAACATTTCCTGTTCTGTCAAGGTCTCATGCTCAAGCTCCTGACTTCTCATCTCCATCCTTTGCCCCAACCTTTGTGGCATCTTGTCCTGCCAGCACCCATTCAGAATAACGTAGCAAAAATCCCTTTTTGACAGGATCTAGAGGAAGCACATACTGTGAGGTCCTCTGATGCCATTCCAAATAACTACAGAAATGCAGCATTGAAGAAATCACGGTGAGATGAGTGCCAGACTGGTTAAAATCACACACAAAGAATACATACTGTTTGTGGTTCTCTCTCCAGCTGCAGGGATACTTGAAGCAGGATCCAGCACTGATCTGTGCAGCCTCATCTTTTGTTTCATTAGTGACCTAGGTGAAAGATTTGAGCTTACACTCAGAAAATGTGTATATGACATTGAAACGGCTTGTTCTTGCTTTAATTTTCCAGGTGTTTAAAAAAAAAAAAAAAAAAAAAAAAAAAAAAAANACTTTGAAAAGCTAGAATACAAAGCTGAAATGCTTTACTCCCTTCCTTTTGGTCCTCTATTTAAGATTCCTTGTCTTTAAGCAGTGGTGGAAAACACAGGTTCTCCATACAACCTTTCAAAGCATGGTTACTGGTTTGCACTTATGTTAATTTCACACATTCAAGCAACTTTAAACATTTTCATTTCCTTTTAAAAGCACAAAAAGTCCTTTTAAATCTCCTTCCCCTTCTGATTGTAGAGGTCAGCTGATCTCCCATTAACTTACTCAAAAATATATTGCATATCTTCAGGTCACTAGCTTTCAAATGACACCAGCTCCATAAAACTGCATGAAGTCTTTCCTGAGAAAGCCATTCATTCCGACAGAATTGGGGGATTAGGACAGAGTTTTCATTTGTAAAGTATATCTAGTGTGCAGTAAAGTATATCTAGCTGGCAGCCCCCAAGGCTGCAGTCCCCCATGCACGCCACTGTCACACTGAGAAGCAGCAGTGCATGCATCCTGACTCCATCCCGCCAACCTGTGGTTTTACTGCAGAGAATAAAACTGATTCTGCATTAGCAATTCTTCTCACACACGGCTCTGGTGCCCGTTTACTGAGGTACTTAAGTGGCTATTTTATGCTACTACCCGGTGGGCTGCTCTTTCTTAACTTAGAGCAGGCATTTGAGAGATTTTGACGATTGGGAATAAAGCAGTCAGTACCGGTGAGATCGGAGCCCTGTCTTCAGCCCTTCTTGAAGAAGAGCAAGCCAACTGCAGCCAGTATCTGGGAGACAGACATTCAGCAACAAACTAAGCCTACCCTGAGCTTTCAAGTGAGCCTTCTCAGGGCAATAATTACTTAGTTGCAAGGAAAGGTGAAAAGTTGTCAGTCCATTCCCAATTCCCGTTTCACTTATCAGTTCCTTGAGCCTCTCAGCTCCCTTCAGGCATCCTTTCCTCTGACATTTCTGCCCTCAGCAACTTGAATATGCCTCCCAGGCACTCTTCATTGCTAGGGTAATGGCTAGGCATCCTCTCCTATTAAGTCACCAGCTTTCTCTGCATTCACCCCTCTCCAGCCCAAGGCTTCCGAGGGCTTGCTACAAAATCTCTTTACCCAGCACAAGCTTTCCCTCCCTCTGGATTCTGCTCTCCTGCCCTCCCACCACTGAACTCCTAAGCTGTTAATAATGCATTGCCAGGTGCCCTCTGTGTTTCTGGGAAGCTGAGCAAAACATCTTTAGTGCCTTATCTAAATATTTTATGTGCTAACTACAATCTCTTCACAAAACATCGCTTTACCAAGTCCCTCTGATTGCAGCTGAGTCTCTGGTGATGTTTTTAATAGTGAACCCTCCAAAGATCACTATTTATGTCATATGCTGCTCAAAAATACATTCTGCTCCTGTGCTGTCTGCTTCCCTTTGCAAGTGACAAGCTCTGCTCTTAGCAGTGAGCAAGTAATCACCCACTGTACAATTCAGCTGTAATGATTTCTTAAAGATTTTTAAATGACCTAAGTGTGAATATTCGGGCATAGTGACTGCTTTGTAATGCCCTTTGTTCTTGGAACATCACTGCTGAATGGTATCTGCAGCACCAAGGCTGCTGTCATGATTACAGACTCCATAAGGCTCTAACTGTCCAACAAAGCAAATGCATTCCGGTCAAAACGGTATTTGAATGTAATTATGGCTACAGGGGGCTGCCTGGCAGTGCTGTGCCGACTTGCTGTTGTGTTAATTGGTAGTCACAGATGTGGGCATTGAAAAGGAGCGGCTGGAAGTTGGGTGAAAAACAAGCTGACATAATTAGGGGGAGTTGGTGAAGAGCTGGACACAATCTTGCAGGCACAAGAAGCTCCCCCCTTGCTATCTAAAAAGCATCTCTGTCTCTGGCTGCAGGGGTTGCTTGCTGATCTTGCTTCCAACTGCTTGGAAGATGGCTCTCCAATGGTGGCAGACCAAATCCCATGCCCAGACCAAACACATCTCCTCTGTAGCATAAAGAGGAAGCTCTGAAAAGAGGGGGAAAACAACTGTGAGATCCTATCACAACCAAGCACAAACACTTGAGCCAGGAGGGTCCTTGGAGCGAAGACATCCCTGAGTGTAGAGTGCTTGTTAAAGCAATTTCCCTGCTTACAACAAGAGCCCACAGAGTGGCACAAAATGTTATCTGATCCCTGGGAGACCTCGTGGTGGGCCTCCATTTCCATCACCCCTCAGCTGGGTGCGCATCTGGATGCTCCTGCACAACTGACCCAAATCCCAGGCTAGGCCAGCTGCTCCATGTGGGCTGGGCAAAGCCCATGGCAAACCATGGCCTGTGCTCAGGAACGCTGCAGCAGGAAGAGAGAGATTGCTCCGGACACCCCCAGTACTTCGCCTGCAGAGGCCAAGCACGTCTTGTGCAGAGCGAGCCACAGAGTGCAGAGCAGGCCTGGAGGCCTGTCCCTTTGCACGAGATCTACTTTCAGCCTTCCTTTCTCCTCACCTAAAAACAAAGGCCTCCCAGGCATGGGGCCATACCCAGCTGTTTCCCTCCCAGCCTGTGCAGGGTCTCAGTCCCAAAGCTCAGCCCAGACACCTACAGGGTAGTTGAACACAGTGCACGTTCAGCAGAAAATACCTCCTTTCTGAAGGGGAGGATGTCCCTGCATTTCTCCTCACATTAAGCCAACCTAGCTGGAGAGCTTCTATTTGACATACACTGTTTCTCAAGGAATTCTTTGCTTCTTCTCCCAGTGCTCCATTTTACTTACCCTGGCATTTTTTTTTTACTTCCTTGAGAGACTCTGTCAAGGGAGAAGCACAGGCCAAAAAGAAAAGCCCATAATCAAAAGCCCAGTTCTGGTGCACATTTGAAATATGAATTAATAAGAATTGTGAGTCACTATACATATTGCGATGTATGTTAAGGATTTGTGAGGATTTACTTATAATTATGGGAAGCGGAGCTGAAAAAGATCTCTGAAGATGACCTTGTTTGCCTCCTTGTCCTAGCAGAGGAGAATCTCCACCCCTTCCGTGCCCCTTGCTATCTCCCACTAACCTCACAGTGCAAAAGGTTCTCCTAATCATGACTTAAATCTCTCATGCTCCATAGAAGCTCACTACTTCCCCTCATCTCCCTTATGGACAAGGAAAAGGGATTATACCGTTCTCACTGAAGAAAGATTTTTTTTCTGCTTGTAGATCTATCATACATCCCCGAAGTATCCTCCGGTGGGCCAAACTGCCTTCATTCCTTCAGCCTGTCTTCACCAGCCGTGTTCGCTGAATTTCTCATTGTTGCCTTCAGTCCTCTGCTTCCCAGCCAGGCAATGCATATATTGAATTACAGTATCCCAAACTGGATACTTAGTTCAGTTACCAAGAACAGCAAAAAAGGTGTTGTCCATGTTTCAGAGACAATTATATATAGATGTATATATATGTATGTGCCAGGGCAACTGCTTTTGTTATGATGCCATCACACTTGAGTCATGGATCTGCAAAGTTGCTGTTTATTTATTTGTTCCCCATCCTACATTTTTGCAACAGACTGTTCCTAAAAAGATGCAGAAAATTGTACCTTGTTCTTACAGAATTTCTCTCTACGCGTTTTCAAATCAGATTTCCAAAGTGGAAACAGCATTTTGAATTCTGTGCTGAGCAAGGTGCCCACAGGCTCTCCATGCCTAGTGCCACCTGCAAGTTTAGCTAGCAGATATTCTTACAGCAAACATGTTGTTACTGAGGAGTTTACTTGGTACAAGCCTCATCCCTTCCAGAACCCCAGTCACACACCACAGCCCTGCTATAATAGGTGTTAACCAAGCACAGTATTAAAAGCAGACCCATCAACACCAGAGTTTGCAAAGTCAGTTGTAGCCATGCTGTAACACTTTAATATGTTTAAAACTCCAGCTAACCTTCACCTGCTCCGCCTCAGGGCCCTACAAAGCACTCCTTTGGCATGAACTCCTAAGTCAGTGGTGATGCCCCAGAGATCTGGCAAACCAGGGCAGAGTTCTACGTGATGATAATTGCCCTGAAACTGTGCTGCCAAAGTTAATGAGAAGTTTAGCATTGACAGACCTGTAAGTAGCTGTCCGGATTAAGTCCTTCCCAAGTCCCAAAAATTCAGTCCCTGCAAATGCCAGTCTACACAAACATCTCGATTGCGCAGACAGCCCCAGGACATCATTCCGCTTGTGTCACTGGAAGAGACGTTCCTCAGATTATAGTACAATAAGGTCTTGAGCTTTATCTATGCCTCTGACATTGAGGCACACTAATCACCTCCTTACAGCTAATGCGCAGATATAATTTAATACGCAGATATAATTTATGCATTTGGTAAAATTTTGTCAATTTACAGCAATCAAATTAATTAGCTAAATTAATTCCTGTTAATTTATTTACATTGCCTAGGAATACTTCTTGCATGGATAGATCTATTAACCACAAAGTTACATTTCAGAAAAACACTGATGTAGAGTTGTTCAGTTATAGATCATGTTTAGGCTGCAGCCTCAATCCATGTAGGATTTGGCTAGCTCCGAAATCTTGAAAGCTGTTATCTGACAGGTGATTCACTCTCCCAGGATTGCAGTCTGCTCAGGAGGTGATTACTTCAAAAGCCAGCCTTAAAGCACACAGGAATGAAAAAGAGAGGACCCTTTGTCTGACCCAGTCAGGGACAAGAAAGCCATAAACACATTCAAGTCTGGCAAACCAAAGCTGACCCTCTAAGTTCTACTGGAGTCCCAAGCTTGTCTACCCTCTAGTATTTTTTGTGCAGAAATTACTCCACATTTTGTCCACTAACCACTTAATAAGTTAAGTAAATGCAAGCTAGTGTGCTGGTTCTTTTTCTGCAACAAAACTCATGGAATGCCATCTCCCATCAAGGGGAAAAGACGTTATGCTACCATGTTGGTCTCTGCTTTATAAAAGTTCTCTCCACAGCTTTCCTTCACTTCCTCCCCCGCACACATTTATTTTCTCCGAGTGCTTCGTGGAAGCTTTTATAAATAACTGGACATATTCATTCTAACAAGCACTTTGGCCAGTCAGATTCATTTCTGTATAACCCCTTGCAGTGCTATTCAATAAAATGCGAATAATTACCATAGCAACTGCAGCATGTGGTACATATGGTGCCTCTGAGAAACAAAGAATTTTCTTTCTTTCTTTTCTTAACCTTAAAAAGGAGAGCTACATATATTAGTTCTTACCACAAAATGATGTCTTATGGTGTTTATTAGAGGGGGGAAAGACTTTCAAATGAAGAGCCACCTCTTGTTCTGCTTAGAAGCTCAATCGATTCCTCGTACATCACTGTCCTTTAATCTCTAATTTCCTCACATTATCAATACGTACATTTTTGAAAAATTTTGCAAAACAATAGGTACTTAGACAACAAAGTCCCATGATTACATATTCCTGTGCTCTTAAAGGCTGGATGCTGCTAAACGCGAAGTGAAGTACGAGGACTTATGGAAGGACTAGATCAAAACTGAAGAAGACTAGCAGCCCTCTGGAGCTGCCTTGCATATCCTCTGGAGGCTTTCTCCCTCTTGACAGGGCCAGCCCAATGGCAGAAATGAAACTGCATCCAAACTGCTGCAATGTATATCCTGTGTCCTGAGCACACTGCTAGCACCTTGTTAATAACACCAAGCTGCAAAACTGAGCAATGCAGGAGTTGTCTCACATGCACTTCAGTGGTACCAGAGACAGCAGCAGCATCCGGGAGTGGGGCCGATGACCATTTGTGACTTGTAGCTGGAACAGAGTTGTGTGTGAGTCAAGGTTTTTCTAAGATTATGGTGTAGTAGCTTTTGAGCCTGACTGGTGGTCTCTGTAGCTATCATCTTGTTGACCATACAGCTAGAATTAAATGCTCCTGTGTGGATGGCATGGACACAGAGTTTCCTAAGTGTGTAAGAACAGTGCATTCTTTGCAGACCAGTTTCTTCAGCTTACAGCTCCAAAACTCAAATTACAACTCAGTCTCCATATTCCACCATTGAGATCTAACACAGCATTATTTTTTAGCATCCAGCCAGTAACTGAAGAGGGCCATCAGAAGGAAGAGGGACAGTGCTCTTGTTTCAGCCTGCAAGTTATGCATCCCTAGTGAAGTTTTTCTCAGCCTGCAAGTGTTGTGGTCCTGTTGAATTCAGAGGGGCTGAGCTGGTGCTACCCTATGTTAGTAATATACTTCAAGACACCGAGAACTAGGCCGTCTCCTTCACACCATCATCCTGCAGCAGGCCCTATTGCCCAAAAGGCTTCAAACATGATAAACAAGGCTCACTGTTAAACTAATAATGCCTTCAACAAATACAAAATAACCCCTTTGTCTTCTTGGGAATATATTATCTCACCAAAACCAGTCTTGTACCAGGATAACATGACTTCTCTAAATATAACTTCCTGTCATAATCACCCTTCCCCGCATTTAGATGAATGTCTTTTGAGCTGTTCTGCCACCACCCAGCAGCAATTTTTCGGATGCAGATCCACTAGGGAGCGCCTCTTCCACAGCAAAGGGACACACACTGCAAACCTGCTTGTGTGAGAGACTGTTTTGCTGAGAAGTGGAGAATTCAGTGACATGGGGAATTATTATGCACCATTTATTTCCTTGTAATTTAACTCTCAGTAACAAAAGCATAACGTATAGTCTGGTTTACCGGGTTGATTTACAGCACTTCAGGTGAAAAGACGATTTCCTTCTCCTCTTTTTATGCTGACATCAGCAGATACAAAGTGTGCACCTTGTAACGTGACATTGCTGTAGACAGAGCAATGCAGATAAGCCCTAAGAGGTGGTAGCACAGTGAGCAGCAGCTCAGGAGCCAAAAAGCAAGGCAGTGCTTTGCCTGAAAGAAAAGCCACCAGCAACACCTCCCTGAGGCAGATGGACAGGGAAATGGGGTACCCACCCTTGGCTGCAGCTGTGTGGTTGGCATCTTGTCAGTCTGGTGGCAGGCAGTGAGAGCTTGCCTTACTCTGTGCCAAAACACTGTCCTCAGAGACATTCTTTGCTTCGGAACTCTTATTTTTCTTTTTGGGCATAGGAGGGAGGAGATAAATCATACTCCGATAGGGCTGTTGATTTCATGGGACCATGTCAGAGCAGCATGCTCAGCCCAGGTGTACCCATAAATTCCCTGCCCTCCTTCATCACATGTAAGAAAACTGGATAAGACCTCAGGGTGCTATCACCTAGACTTACAAATACCAGCTGGTACTTTTCTCTTCTGAACCTAATCTGAAAAACCTGTCATTATGATACATCTCTGTAAACCCTCAGCTTTTGCCCTGAACTCCTTAACCCAAACCTCTATAGACATCTCTTAAGTTTGATTTTGTTGGTTTAACAAAGTAACACGGAAAAACCTCACTCTCACAGATGGTAAAATAGCATACTTTCAGTCTTGATCAGAAGCACTCCCTTTCTGCCCTAAGGCAAAAAGTAGAGGCAAACACGAGGTGTTCAGGGAACATGGAACCACACAAGAATGAGTTTCCTCGTCTGACTACTATGTACCTGGTGGTTCAAAACTGGACAGAAAAAATATGGTGGAGCACCAAGAGTAGTGGTTTTCAGAGTATTTCAGAGCTGAGTAAAAGGAATTGCCCCATGATTTCTGTAAACGTGCACACCTGCAACAAAACAGCAGGTTGTAACAGAGAGGTGGCAGGGACATGAGAGCTCATTCTAGTCCTTTTAGGCTGTCTGTGGCACCTCAGAGAGTAACACAGAGTACTTTATTTTAATCTGGGAGAGCAGGGGTAGTAAAGGGCAGGTATAAGATTGTTTGCCCAAGGAGGCAGCAGAGACGGACAAAACATCACTGCATCCAACCTAAGTCAAGAGCCCTGGAGTTTCTGGAGGAAAGCAGCAGCACAGTATACCAGGAGTCTTGTTTCTGAGACATGGCACATGAGAATGACAGCCATGACAGAGGAGCCACTTTTCTCTGTGACAGCCAAGGAGCCTGCAGGCATCTGCTGGGTGCCCCAGCTTTGCAGTGGAAGAGGGATGAATGACGCCACGATCATTGTGGAAAAACTCTGCAAACAGGATGGGCAAACAGAAGCAGTTCTAATATTTATAGCAGGCCAGATGCCAGTTTCTACATTAAAGCCAGGAGATTAGAGGAGATTCCCTTGGCCTGCTCAGGTGCTGGCAGTTGTCTATTTTTACCTCAGAATCGACACTCCTGCCCACAGACACAAGGGAAAGCTCCTCTGGGTACCTCACAGCCACCATTTCATTCTCAAGCAGTTTTCTTGACCGATAAGACGACATATCCTGTGAGGTTTTGCTCAATGGAGTGAGACATGAAGGAAAAACACTCATTTTGGATAGCAAATAAGTAGAACGGTGAGCTTTGTATCTTCACAAATAATGCACCCAACACCTGCTCTTGAGGAGGGGATTAGCACAAGGATCCATATCAGAATGCACAGACACAAGCCTCAGAAGACTCTCATACCTCTAGAGATCTGGAGTTCTTGCCTGAATTTTATGCACCATGTAGTCCAGAACGGGTCTAAGAACACTACAAGGAAAGTGCTGTAAGATGCTGTGTACTACCACAGCACTGCTACCCAGAGTCACTCCCTTCCTCTTCAGGATTTCTTGTAATAAGCAAATCCCATAGGACAGATCATCTCAGCTGGCTAACAGTGTCTCCTTCAGACAGACTGGTAGGAGACAGAGTGGAAAGGAGCCAACTCTTCAGTTGTTCAGGTCTGACACTGCTCCCAGGTGGGCTGCATGAAAGCCAGCTCTAGACTGAAGAGTTCCCAGTCTGTAGGCTTGGTATTAAAAGGGCCCTCTGAGATAGAAACTCTATGTCTGTCCCTGACAGAGAGCAGTAAAGAAAAGGGGATCATGCGCTGAACAGCTCTTTAATACTAGTCAGGCATGAACGTAGCAGCTGTGACAGGGAAATCAGCCGTGTAAAGCAGACCACTGGAGGGCATGGCACCTGCTAGGCAAGCCTGTGCTGGGTAGGTGCAGAGGCTTGTGGGGAAACTTTGAAGCACTCAAGACAGTCAGTAGTGGAGACAGTTTGCAACAACAACATTATACTGTAGACTGAAATAACCCCTACAGGAAGATGTGATAAGAAGAGATGCGTGCAGAAGTCTTCCAGCCAAGTGGCTTGCTTCAGATAGCAAAGCAAAAGTATAGAGGTACCCAAAGAATGGCAAATGGACTTGGGACACTGCTGCAGTGTCCCATTCTGAGCTTCTCTGCTTCTGATTTAACAGGTACACTGATAATTTAGCAGTGGTGAATCAGACGACAACCGAACAGGAGCAGCTGGTTGGCCTGAAAGCACGAGGAACCCCCTGCACCGAGTCCCTGTCCCTGGCATTGTATTGTCGCTACTTCAGCCTGCAGGCAGATCTGAAGAAACAGCACGCTACGGCAAACGGCTGCATTTCAGGTAGGATGTTCACCCTAACACGAATTATAGGGGCCATGTCAAAGCAGCTGGGATGTCTGGCTCATGTTTTGCTCAGCTCATTGGGACCTACCCACAGGTTCTTCCCAGCAGACAGGAGCACAGAGCTCTGTGGCTGGAAACTTAGCCACATTCACAGTCTCATTTCTGGAGAGATGTGCAAATCTGGAATAAGCAGGTGCAAATTTCACTGAAACCAACTCTGTGCACTTGACAGCATCTTTGGCAACCTCGGTTATAGTCTACTGAAGCACTTCAGTCTACGTCAACCACGGCAAAGATTCAAACTTGAATACCTGCCTGATAGCTCATGAGGAAATTAGGACCATGCCAGCTTAGCTTAACAGGTTGCAAGCACTGGTCAGCAGCTAAGATGGTTACTGTGACCAGGAAAATATGCTTTACTGCCATAAACTCTACAGTTTATACAGGTGACTCATAACTTCAATACAAGTTCAGGTACATTTGTGTTCACATTGAAATAAGGAACAAAACCAAATCCTGTATAGCTCCCCTGAGAGCTACTCAGGAGACTTCATAAAAGTTACAAACTCCCTTTGCACTGATGGCAAAGCATGCACTTACTGAACAGACTGGAAATACATTCTGCAATTCTTCTGAGTTATGATTCTGAGAAAAACGAAAACAAAAGCAAACACAACCCACTTTTTTATCACTCTCAGTATACATAAATTCTAATGAATTCCCTCATGAAAAATTTGGTTAAGGTGGAGATAGGTTAGGAGTATGTTCTCCCTTTAAATATTACCATTATTTTACCAGTATGTAAGGTCCCAATGCTTTAGATTTAAAAAAAAAATAAAAAAAAAGGCCAGAAAAACCAAGGTACACAGGAAGTCCCAGAAGTGTCCTACTCTGTTGCAACAAGCAGATAAAGCCAATATGCGCTTGTAATGGTTCAGTATGTGTTGCCATCACTAAACTCTTACATCCCAGCTAAAACACAAATCACAACCTGTTAGCCACCACAGGTATGATTATTATTTCCCAGCTTTGATTAGGTGACTTACAGAGCTAACAAACACCGCCCACATAAAATGTTCTGCACATCGACCTTTGCAGGTTATTACACACATTATTATTTGTATTGCTCGTTACTCAGTTTAACTTCTGTCAGTTAGCCATACACTTCAATGTGTGAAGGCACAGTTAATTATTACATTTCAGACTGACACAATCTGAAACCTTAGTACTTTTCCACGAAGTCACTGGAAAATAATTTCAAATAATGAATCAATGTAAGAATTTCACAACTGTTTGTGAATAGGAAAAAAGAGAATTGTTACATTATTTATTGTGAATTATTCCCTTCTGTCTCCCAAGAAGCCCTCTAACAGCCATAACGTGCTCAGCAAGAGGAGCTGTAGAAGTGTTTGTTCAAGTCACAACATGAGGCCAGGGGCTTGTTTTTGGCTGAGAGACTAGCTCAGTTTCTGGGTAAAGCAGTTCTGGTATGGCTTTCCACACGGCCACCAGCACAGCAGGCCAACCTTGGGATCAGACAGTCATGCTGAATTCCTTCAATTCTGCTTAGCATCCAGGCAAGGAAGAAAAGCTCTACAGCCCCAGTAACTGCCTCAGCAACGCACAGGAAGCTGAACTGCTTTCGGTTTATGAAGAAGATTTGCACAGGTGCTAAAATGACTGCGAACCAGCAAGAATGTTCTGCTTGTCATGCAAAGGAAGGAATCAGAGGTAATCCTCTCGCCCAGCTGTTCCCATGCTGCAGTGCTAGTGGGAGTATCAAGCAATACAAAGTATTCTTGTCAGGGAAGGCAGCAAATGCAAACAATGAACTGATCTCTTAAGCAAGACTCCAGCTCTACCCAACCATTTTTCAGTCAGATCAATATTAAGTTTTGTGTGACACTTGACACTTTTCACGAATTTGGTGGTTTTAGGGCTTCTAAATGATTCATTTCTATTACCTTTGCTTTAAAGGGCGATATATTCTCAGTCTTCTTCATTCAGAAGAATTTGCAGGGGAATCATTTAAAATCTCTTAGAATAAATAATTCAAGCTTTCCTTTTTTTTTTTTTTTTTCTAATTACATTCTAAGAATATCTTCAAATAAGTGACAATTTTCATGTCTCTGTAAGGTGAATTTACCAGGCAAATCTGTATCTAAGTTTGCAGTGCTTTTAAGATGTTGTGTAATCTATTTATGCACTCTGAGTTTTTTCTTCATCTGAAGGAATTGGCTGAGTGGAGGTGATCTTTGCTACAGATTTTAAATTTAGTTTTTTTGCTTGTGTTACATATTGATTGCTGATGGGATTTTAGTGCAGCTATACGGGGTAAATTGTGAAATAAAGAAGTAGATAGGAGAGGAGTAGACCCTGTTCTGAACACCAGCTACCATGGGCATAATGGATGCTTGAACCTGGCAGAGGTACCTCCCCCTGCAGACTGCTTTGGGAAACTTTCAGTATAATTTCTTGCGTGGTGGTCATCAGACCTACTTTTTTTCTTTTTTTTTTTTTTTTTTTTAATATCTTGAACACCAAACAATACTTAGATTAGCTTTGTTGTAGCAAGAAAAAGATAAGAAAGGGAACAAGAGGGGAAAGTTCAGTCTTCCCATCATCATGAGCAGGAGCAGTTGTACACCATCCTTTCCTCTCCTCAGCTTCCACTTAGCAAGTGCTTCACATCTTTTCCTGTTTGGTGTTGAGATTTGGCATTTCAGCTTAATTTTTGTCATCCTTTTTCCCATCACGAACACTGGACGGAGAGAATGATTTAAAGATTTCCACCCAGGTTTCCACAGAGTCAGAATAACTTTGTGTCTGCCTGTTGTGCTTGACAGGGCTGATAAACACAATGGCTAGAAACCCAGAACTAGATACTACTGAAAACCCAAAAATGTTGCTGAAATTGCTTCATGTCAATCACATTGCAGTTCCCTATGTCTACCCTTCCCAGGCTTTCACCAAGATTTTAGGGTCAATCTGAACTGAACTTGCAAAGATTCAAATATTTTTCTTAGAGGTTTCTCAATGCTACCCAGCAGTTGAAGAAAATCTGAAAAGAGGGACAGGAAGGAAAGGGAAATGAGATTTTCCAAACACATTTTTGAAAATCTCAATATCCAAATGGCTGAAGGATGGCTTGGTTAAGCTATGAAACACTTTAATTCTTCAAATATCATAAAGATACAATTTGCTTGCTGCATTTTATGCCTTTATCCAATTAATCTACAAAATAATTATGCTTTAAAGCAGATCCTATATGTAGGACTCCTTCCCTGCAGCGGAAGTGGTGAGCCCTAGGAGCTCTGCATTCCCTGCAGATCTCGTGTACCTTCACTCATAGACAAGGGCCCTATGCTTTGACACTCCAAGCCACACCCAGCATGCACCGAGAGAAAGGTGCTGCCAGCAAGTGCAAGTAGTCGAGGCATCGCAGATCCTCCTGCAGCTCCCCTGCCCTGGCACCAGAGGGTGTGCGAGAGGTGGGAATCCTCACCTCAGCTCAGCTTCACTGCTCCTTCGGGGGGAATGTAGTCCCACGGCACGGCCATAGTCAGACTTCAGCCTATCCTAAGCCTCAGCTCACCTTTTGCTGACTACTGTTTTAATTTTTGCTGTTGACTACAGCAGTTATCATTCAGATAAGATGCACAAAATACACTGAGAAGAAGGTATGATAAAACTACTTGCTCTTTGTTTTGCTTTCAGAAGGCATGACTTTATTGCCAGCAGCTTTCCAATAAACAATTTCCAAACACTGATGGCTCCTGATAATATCAAGTAATTACAAGGAGAAGATACAACTAGTGTTTGATGCAATGAAAACCATGATGTTTCATGTAGCCCTTTGCAATGGTTTGCTACTCCATGCGAGATTTGAAGAAAAGTACATAATTGCTTAATTGAGTCTTAAAAGATCTGAAGTTTGCTCTATTTCTGATTTCTGATGAATTTCATCAGCTCATATTCTTCCCTAATGAAAATTAAAATGACAATAGTATTTTCCCTCGACTCTTTTGGACACAGACTCAGAAGGCATTTAGATAGAGGAAATTAAACACACAAGTAATCTCCTGGCCACTTAAAAAGTGCTGCGGTATTTAAATACCTTCATGAAGAAAGGCTTAGATCTCATGGATAAGAACCATCTCTCACTTTGAGTGTAAAATACCTGGCACAGTAACACTTACTACTTTAATGACAAACAGGTGATGGAAGAATTTGGGCCTTATCTTGTACAAGTAAACTCTTTTCAGTTGCTGTCTGGCACCTTTCAGGATCACTTTGAAGATTAAAAAGGAAAAAAATGTCACCTAGCCAGCTGAAGTCTGCCCAGTTTGACAGCTAAATTTGGACTAATTCCATTGCTTCTGGTGAAGTAATCTTCCCTTTATACTGCTTTAACAGATAGGCTTTGTCCTGGGACCATTTCTAAAAATTTACCCTTTTCAAACTTACAGGAACAAAAAATATTTGGGAGGCTGGGGGGTTTAAAAGTAAACAAACAGGAGAAAAGAAGAGAACATTTGGGGTAAAAGAAAGTGGGAAAGGGATGAAAGAACACGGAGACTTTTGAAAAGACTTCCAATTGGATTAAAATGATGATAAATGGAGGTGCAGCTCAGGGGTCAGGCTCCTCTCGATAACAGGATCTGAGTGCTCTCAAACAGTTGGTGTCTGTCAGTTACGTGGTAGCCCCTTTGGTCTCCAGTGACTAGAGTTTTTCATCGTGCGTTTCTGACAGGATAAAGCAGAGCAGCTAAACAGGATAATTCCCACATTCTGCTGGGTGAGTCATTTCCCTCATGCTTTTGAAAAACCTTGCAGGCAAAGGGGAGTCGTGCTGACAAAGCAGAGGAAGTGCACTTTTTCGGATTTCACAGGGCGCCTGGTTCAAACGTGTTGCCGTGACAGAGAACACCTGCGGCACAGTTCAGCGGCGGTCTGGCAAACACAGCCAACGGCTCAGCTGGGGCTGCACAACACTTGGGCTAGAGGGCTTCATTCCTTACTTTTATTTTATTTACTTAAACCTTCTGAGCAGGAGGATGAAACCGCCAACCAGTGCATTTTTCTCTCTCATCATACAGCAATGTGCAAGGACTGAATTCATGAAGCTGCCCAGTGCAGAAACAATCTCACAGCAAAGAGCCCCGTGATGCGAAGGAGAACGTGTGCAGCTCAGTGCCATTTGCAGTGCTAGCAGTGCTCCTTAGTGCCAGTAGAGCATTATGGAGGTAAAGGGGTTGCCACTGAGAGCAATCTGAGCGGCTGGTGGGGTTGCTGAGCCTGGTGATTAGCAGACTAATTACCTCTACGCATTGCAACTCCTTAATCAAGCATTAAAATAAAAATGTCCAAAAAAAAGTATTAGGTGTACAGGGAAAAGAAAGCTGGGATAGTCAGTCTGTAACCACTCTGTCGAGTTTGAGTTGAGCTGTTCCAGCAGCCTTCAACAGTGTCTCTGAACCCCTAAGTGTTTTATCTACTGCCCGGGGCCAGGAGCTCTCCAGACCCTCTGGGGGAAAAGCACCAATGGCTTCTGACAGCCTCCTGTTTCCTCCCTGCTCCAGTCCTTCCCGCCAGGACATGCACCCTGTATCCCTGCCCCGGCCATGACAGTGCTAGGCATTTATGGCAGCAGTCTGCAGCCCTGCTGTCAGTGTCCTGGGCTGACAGGCTGGCAGTGGTTACTGCTAAGCACTGATCAGAGCGCAAATGTGCCCAGTCCAAACTGAACCATACTAACCTCCTAGTTCAGATCTGTCCAGCTTAACCCTGTGCCAAATGAGGGAGAAAACATAAGGAAAAATAAGGTTTCACTCAAAGCATGGCTGAGCCGTACTCACACCACTTCCCCTGGGGCTATGGAACCGTGACAGAAGGACACCTCAGTGGGCTCCAGGTGATGCTGGGTGAAGCACCTGCCAGCCACACATGCCTCCAGCACACACCAGCAGGCCCCAGTTGCCACTACATGGCAGGAGGCCTGTCAATACAGGCTGTTATAACAGCTTCCATTGAGCTCATGACCTGTGCTTCCAGCTCTGCCCCCACAGGGGCCAGCCTAGCAGTTCCAGTGTTGTCTTCTTCACCATTTGTTGCTAGCACCCATTCCTATTTCTTGTCTTTGTACCTGTCTTCTTCTATTGCTTTAGAGATCTGCATGAAAAGGCGGACCAGCTAAAACACTATCCTCTTTTCCTTCGTGCTTTTAAATCCCCCCTGCTGGAACGCCTGCAAATCATTTGATAATGGCCAAACCATGCACAAAATGACACTTTTCTCTTTTAAGGTAACAAGGAATGTTTCATTGTTTAACCTGCCTTCTGTCTGGCCAGCAGCTTCTGCTTAGCCTCGCTTATCCCTATGTATAGCTGATCAGGTCTTCTGCAAAGGAACTGTATTACTTGCATCCAGCACTCAGCATGACAAAGTTCCAAACACATACTGAGCTGCAGAATGGAGTAGTAGGATAATTCACATGTTTTCAGATCAGCTGGGCTTAATGAAAACCCTACGACATTTAGGGAATGGCTGAAGCTGTTTTTGAACACCGAGAGCCCCAAAAGGAGGGGTGAGGCTCTAGAAAACTGTAAATGGGCAAAAAGAATGCCTAGATCTTCAAAAAGGGGAAGGAGGAGGTGTCAAGAAATAAGAAAGCTCAAACCGAATTATTGGAAAAATGTTGCAACAAGAAAACTAATTACTTAAATAACTAGAAGTGAACAGAAGATGAGTAATAACCAACGTCTGTAAAATCAGAAACATCTGTAGAATTAGAATCATGATTCTATGATTCTAATAACCAACATGTATTTGTCACAAAGACATCGTATCAAAACCACCTAACTTCCTTCTGGGGCAGGGCAATAGCTTTAGGGGAAAAAGAGAAAATGTCATCCATCTTGACTTCAGTAAGATTTTTGACAGTGACATGATACTTTGAAAGAGAAGGTAAGGAAATGCAGGCCAAACAAAAATACTCTAAGGGTTAGGCTGTACTGATTCAGTTGGAAAATCATTCATTGTCAACATGAAAAGATCATTGACAAAGTGAGGTTCCATAGGGATGACTTAATGTTCTCACTAGGGCCTAGGTGATAGATTCGGGAGGACACCCACCATATCTGCAAATGAGGCAGCAACAATCAGCTATACAAGTACAGAATGAGGTTGGGCAGCAGTTCTGTAAGAAAGGATCAGAACTTGAACATAAGTTGACAGCATCACAGCATCTCTGTATGAAAAAAAAAAGAAAAGAAAAGAAAAGAAAAGAAAAGAAAAGAAAAGAAAAGAAAAGAAAAGAAAAGAAAAGAAAAGAAAAGAAAAGAAAAGAAAAGAAAAGAAAAGAAAAGAAAAGAAAAGAGAAAATGGCCATGTATCATCCTGTACAAACAAGAGCACAATCTGCATATCATATGAAGCAATCTTTCCAAATGCTGTAGGTAAGGCCTCCCCTGGAATAATACGTATTTAAGAGACATTCAGACCACTCGAAGAGACTGACAAGGAAAAACAACAGAAAGACTGCCATAGCCAGTGTTGCTTAGTGTAGTGAAGACAGCATGGAGGGGAGCTGAGCTAAGTCTTGAAATGCAGAAAGAATAGTTTTAGAGAAAAAGGGAAGAGTCTGCTCTCCCACTGATGTTGGGCATGGTGAGTTGTAATAGACTAAAATTGCCATAAACTTTTGGTTAATTACTAAAAGCTATAATGTGGCACTATCATCAGAATAGATTTCCTGTGGAGACTGTCAAATCACCAGCACTGGAGGTTTTTAAGTGTTAGACAAAATATCTTCAAAGAACAACACAATTTTAGGTGAAAATGCCTCAGGGCAGGGATCTGGACTACTTCTGTGGTCACACAGAGCTACTCATCGTGACAAGGGAGGGATGGTACCTACCGAATAGCTGAACAGGGTAGTTGCTAATTAATCCAAAGACATGTATGGCTAATATATCCACTACCCAGGTGTCTTTTATCTCACATGACATCTAGCCAGCCAATACAGACCAAGAGTACAGGTATCTTTTCCTCAATTATTCAGGGCCATGAAATAAGTTCTGTACCAAATATGTCCAAATCCCTTCCTGGAACGGACAACCTAGAGTTCATTATGGCCTTCCAGTACTTGAAAGGAGCTTACAGGCAGGAGGGGGACTGACTTTTTGCACGGGTGGATAATGGTAGGACAAGGGGGAATGGGCTAAAACTGAAAGAGGGGAGGTTTAGGTTGGACATCAGGAAGAAATTCTTCCCTGAGAGAGTGGTGAGGCGCTGGCACAGGCTGCCCAGAGAAGCTGTGGCTGCCCCATCCCTGGCTGTGTTCAAGGCCAGGCTGGATGGGTTCCTGGGCAGTTTGATCTAGTGAGCTAGTGGCTGGCAGCCCTGTCCACGGCAGGGGGGCTGGAACTAGAAGATCTTTGAGGTCCCTTCCAACCCAAGCCCTTCTATGATTCTATGGTAAAACTGCTTCTGGACAACAAAGCTCACTGCTCATAGATCAGTCTTCCAGTTAGATCTGGATGGCATGAGTTCTTCCCAGCAGGAAATGCACAGCAGTAGGACTGCAGATGACAGAGACTGCAAAACACTACAGAGAGAATGAGGCCATTTCCTTGGATGTAGTCACACTTCCATTCCATTTCTCTTGCTGCCTTTTCCCTTGTTCCATCAGTCATAAGGTATCCTGAAACCTACAAAGACGTCTAGGTACTTGCCTTCTGATGCTGGCGCATGTACTTTCTCTAAACTCTTCACAAAATATCTCAATGATTAAGTAATAAATTATGCTTTGAAATACGTCTTGAGTGACCTTAGTTTCATCTGTCCCTGATGACAGATCATCAGAACAGGTCCTACAAAGGGGGAAGGATGTAATTCTCTTACCAAAACTAGGAGAGTAATGATTTTATTTTTCTGTAGGACTAAAACCGAACTGGCATTATCCCAGGAATGTCAGGAGACTGAGCATTATATTTGGCATATAACCTGGAGTACCCCCAGGCCAGTATATCTTGAAAAGCAAGACAAATAAAATGGCCAAAGCTCTGTCAGCTAGCCAAAGCAGGGGGTGTGTTGCCAGCCAGTCTGTATCTGAGGATACGAAACTTGGACAAAAGAGTATTTGCCCCTGAGGTCAGATAGGAATTGCGCTGCTTGACCCCTTTTACTCATACTGAAATACGAGAGCCAAACCGGACCAGCTCTATCCCAAAGTTCAAAAGCACAAGAGTTCCCATGCTTTCTAACCTGTAATGTAGCCAGGGAGGGACTGGTTCATGCACAGGACAGTATTCATAGGCACTCTTCTGCCTGCAGAGTGCAAAATGAAGACAAAATATTGTAGGACATTAGGAACTTACACCCTATCTGCACAGGTGTCAGTAACTTTGCTGGGATGCAGAGAACAATCTCTTCAGTTCACAGCCAGTGTTGCATTAAACAGCAAGACATGAAGGTCAGATTTGTTTTGGGGCTACAATGGCAAAAGCACAATCCCATTGCCTTTTGGGTACTGCAATTTAGCCCCTGTGTTTCCTGAGAGAGGCACATACACGTACCTGTACACCAAATTGCAACCCTGTTCGCATACTCTCACTAACGCAGACTTTTATCACATTCCTCTGGTGTAGCAGCAGTTCTAAGGTGCCACTGAAAGGAGTGGAAGGGAATCTCAACCTGTGATGTATGAGAGTAGTGCTGAGTGTGACTTACATATTAGTACACTTGTTTCATGCCTAGACTCATATGATTGCACGATGTGATCTTCTCAGATCTTACAGCTAGGACTAAGTTAACACTTGACTAGGCGACTTTAAAAGAAAATCTAAGGGCTAGGGGAAGTGTTTGGCAAAGCTTTGAACCAGCTTCTCAGCACAGTGCTTGAGGTCACTGTGGAACAAAGCACGTAGCCCAGTGGTTAAAATCTATGGAAAGAAGAGAGAGGGGAGAGGGAGAGGGGAGAGAGAGAAGAGAGAGAGAAGAGAAAAGCAACAGCAGCAGAAGCAGAAAAAAGAAAAGGAAAACAGTGTCTACAAAATCAAAGAAGTCTGTGCAACAAAACATTGGCTATGACAGAGACAAAAGTGAGAGTCCACATTTTTCATTTGGAAAAACGATATAAAATATTCCAACATTTCCAAATCATTTGTTTTTCCTCCAGAATTTCCATTCTCTGCAAAAAAAAAAAAACAATAGTTAAAATATAAGCATTTTGTCCTAAGCATGAATAAAAAAGTCCTGAAATGCTGAATTTTTCCACAGGATAGACATGTTGCTCATTTCTGTTCCAATTACTTTTTTAATTACTCTTTTTCTTTTTTTTTTTTTTTTTTTTTTCAATTACTTGCCCCTCTTGTTTCATAGACAAAGGGAGCTCTGGAGATGACTTACTCTGGGAGAGCTGTCAAGAAGTTCCCAGGTCTCCATCCTCTCCGAAGGACTCCTGCTCTGACTGCAGGAACCATTGGCCTGTGTGTGAACTAACTCCTGGCAGTGATTTGTGTTTTCCATAACAGTTTGAGCTATAATTTACAGCAGTTCTCAAGCCACTTCACAAACAGGTAAACCAGCCCTTTGGCATGAGTGAGAATTACTAAGAAAAGGTAAGGCAAGACCCAGTGCAGAAGGAGGAGGAGTCCATCTTAGAAATCACATCTGTAAGTAAGGTCTCTATCTCAAAACCTTGCCACTGAATGCTGCTATTTGCACCTCAGCAGTCCATCCCACCTTGCCTAGGGTGCAAGCTTCATCTCCCATGATAGCTTCCAGCTAGGGTCAGTGTGCTACCTGGAGTTTGAAATGGATGCTATTTCCACAGAGACTCCTGGCTTCTGAAAGTTGACTTCAGCCTTGGATGACCAGCAGGTGGAAGAAATACGCACAGCACTGCCATTCTACAGGCTGCTGGGTTTTGCAGGGGATTTTAGAAGCCTTTTGGCCAAAAGACATGGAAAGTTTTTGCACAGTTCCTTGTGACTTCTCACTATAAGCACAAGTCTGTCAGGTCTCCATTTGTACAGACACCTAGACTGACTGCACTTCATACACTGTAAAGCCTGTTACGACCAACACTGACACTGGTTTTTCCCAACCAGTTACAGAGGTGAAAAGATGGAGGAGAAAGAGTCCTACTCAAATTCAGGAATCACATTTCTGTATCTGTATCTCAGCTGGCTATAGGAGAGGTGAAGGGACTATCAGTTTAACAGTATTTACTCATAGGAAATGCCTAGATTTTACCAAGTAGCCATAGCAGAGCTGGGCCCCTTCCTTTTCCCAGACTGCCTTCATCTGCAGCTTCCCAGAGATGACAAACACGGCCCATGCAGCCCCCTGCCTTCCTTCACACCAGCTATGCATGAGGGAGGCAGCAGCCTACTCCTGAACCTACCTCTGAAGGAGAGAATATTGCTGCAGCAATGGGCATCGCCCAAAACTAAGTAGGGTACCTTGACATAGGTCCTACACTTTATCAGCTGAGGCATCTTCCATTTCTGGATATACAGAGGCAATTTTTACTTTCATAGCCCACTTTTGCTTAGAAAGCCCCCGTCCATGTATTTCCAGGAACCACGTATTTTTGAAAGCTAAGTATTAGAAAAAAGAGCTTTGATTTTCCTGTAAAGAAATTTCAGACAGAGAATGTGCTGTGCAGAGTTGGCGGAGAAAGAGTGCCCGGGGGAAGGTGCTGTATAATGGGGCCTCATCTCCCCCAGGCCCCACTAAAGCTCAGGGCTGGAGCCACATTCCATTCAGCTGAGGGAAAGAAACACTTGATATCCCTTTGTTTAGAGATCGCTGAAACAATAGGAATCAATGCCCAAAGGCTAGGAAGGCAGGGAAATTGGAGGATTCAGGGAGGTGGGGATGGGGTGGAGGAGGTGGAGGAGTGTTGGGAAAAAGGGATTCAAGCTGAACAAAAGCATGCAAAGTACAGCCAGAACAGGAGGGCTGTGCCAGGTGAACTCTGATACATCTTCTTTCTGGCTTTTGCACCCTGCAATATGCCCGCATCTTACCTATTCCAGTTCACACACTGCTCTGTTGGCTTGAACAACCAAAAGCAGAATGTCTGGCACTCAGGAGCTGTCATGAATGGAGGACACAGGCACACCTACCATTCTCCTACGGGGCTCTGAGGAGCTAGCCTCTCCAAGGGATGCAGCAGTTTGTTCTGCAAATGTGGGTCTCCACAAGTGTAAGACATTCACCTCACATTCGGGATGGGCTAAAATCTACGACACCTCCAGGTTTGAGTTTGAGATTCCAGTTTGGATCTGCCATTAAATACAATCAATCTTTATGATGCTTCCACATAAATAAATAAATACATAAATACAATGAGGTGCTTTAAATCTCTCAGAGCCTGACAACAAACAGTAAAGAAAAATCGACGTATCTCAACAATGAAACAGTTTGAAGAGGACAGCTCTGCAATGAGATCACCTTGCACTGGGATGAGGATGACAACACTAAATGAGGATGGCAACACTAACATACATAAGCCTCCTATAAAAACTGGATGCTCCCAGGAGCCAGACCAGGCTGAATATCTGCTCATACATTGGAAGTGTAGTTGCACCTCCCCTTGAGAAGTTTGACTTCCTTGATGCTGGTAAAACATTACTGCAGGAGTGCAATGTACATCATGGCAAACCAAACAGGAGCCAAAAAAGCATTCACTGTGGGTATGTGGTCATCAGCACCGGAAGGCTTCCCTGAAACACTTGTGTTTTCAGCAGCCCCTTTGTGGATGAGAGGGAGGTTGTCCATCAGGTAAGGCTCAGGTTTTTGTTATTGTTGTACTGACTGGCTGGGATCCAGCCCAAGGAAGAGATGCCTTGGAGTGCTGTGCTCTAATAGGTCTAACCAGCACAGCATGAAGCCTGGCAGGTACTTGTTGGCTATGTTCCTAGAAGGCAGTGGCTCACATGAAGGCCAGGTCCACCTGGCCTATCTTGGGATAGATGCTTTGGCCAGGAGCACAAGAAGAGGAAGTATCTTCTGATGACATAGAGGTCAGACTGCAACATGGGTGATTGAGGCAAGGTCTCATCATGAATCAGAACCTTGAAAAGTTTTCACTGAGCTTGAAACCTGTAATACTGCCATCTCCACAAGAGTTGCTGTACTTAGTTTCTCTGCCCAAGCATGTGGAGAGACGGACACGGCTGTTTGTGCAGCTGGGAAAAGGGCAAGGATTGAGGATGGGCTGAACAGTTCAGCTAAGAGGAGAGGGGCTTGCTCCAAATGTGAATGTTCTGGCCATCGCTGGATGTGGGAACAGCAGCCTCACCGCAAGCATCATCATCCTGCCTGCTCATCCCAGCCTCACAGCTGAAGGCTGAGCTGGCAGGGTGAGGAGAGTTTAGAAGGAAAAAGCCAAGTTCACAATAGGTAAGGCAGAAAATGAGCCAAAATCCTTTCCACGAGCCTTTCTTCAGGAGAGGGAGAGACCTGGAAGACCTATCTTGACAAAAGAGTGGAAAAGGAAGACAAAAGAAAAGCTATTTTGAGATGCAGAGCATAGCAATGCCTAGCTTAGGGACTCAGAGCAGGACTCATCCCTTTTAAAGGGGATCTCAAGTTTTCCAAGAATTAAGTTACATCACATATAACATTCTCTTTGACAGAAGTTTTACATCAAATCCAAATATTTCATCTAAGCCTTGCAGATAATTTCTTCATCAACATGCTTTATTAAAAAAGCGATTTGAAACAATCCTGACCTTTTATAGGTCACTTCTCTTTTCCTAGCCAATCTGATCTTGCTGTTCCCCGAGGTCCTAATCAATTATCAGCCCATTTATTTCACTTGATATGAAGACTGTGCCCAATTAATTCAGAGATGCATTAAAGTGAAAGGTTTTACAATTGAAATGAATGTTTCTTCCTTTCTGTCATGTCCTGCTCTGGGAAATTAAGTTTAAATAAATGCTAACGGAATTGTCAATAATGCATTGCATAAAGGTCAGGGTGGTCAGGCTTTAATAAAAGGGATGTTTCTATTTCTTTATTATTACAATGTGTTTTCTTCTTTTGTCTGGCAAAAGAGGATGAGCATACAGCTACTACATCTGTGGTACAGTTGAAGCTTCGTTGCATTGAATTAAGAGTTGATACCTTCTCTACCAGACTATAGCTTGATTTCCTGTCCCCAGTCTTCTGTCATAATTAATGCAAAGTTAAATAGTCTCTCCATTTGACATTACATCAGGTAGGCTGAACTTTGTATTGGCTAAACATCTCATTAGAAAGATTGGCCTGAGTGCAGCTGAGATCTCTGATTCTACAGTGAAAGTCTTCACGCCTTTGAAAATACAGTAATTTCCAGGGGAGGGTAAGGCAGACAGGCTAAGTTTTCAAAAGGGTAAATAATGTGCCAGCTGCACCCACTTTCCCTCTTATTAATTTCATTCCCTCAGCTCAGTTTAATGGAATAAGTTTTGCCTTGTCTCCTGTGGCTGAGAAGTGGCACTGACAGGTTTTCTTCTCTATGTGGATGAAGAATGTGGAAACCCTTGTCCACACAATCTCTGGAAGAGCCTTGTGCATAGGGACTCCACAAACTTCCTGGCAGGTTCCTCACCTCATGCAGGCACGAGAAACTTGTCCCTGCAGGCCTGGCAGAAACAGAAACATTCCATTTTATAAAGATGATGCTTAAGCAAAGAGGAGCTACAGACAGGATCTGCTGAGGGACTTTGGCATCCCTGGTGACACAGCAGCACTCTGCCTGAGAGCCAGGTAGCAGCCTAACCAAGCAGAACACAAACCAGACAACATGGTCTTTGATAGTAGTTAGCAAAGGACCTTTTCATGTCAGGGGGGACCTGAGGATACCCGTGAATGCTGAATGCCCCCAGGATTACACAACCACTTGTAGAACAGCCCATTGTAACTCCAAGCTGAAAAGCACTCTTACACCTCTGTAAAACCTCCGTAAACCTTGTGCTAGATCTGCCCAATTTTGTGCCAGTCAGGAAAGAACTCAACATCTCCTTAGTATCATTCCAGGCCTCAATATCAAGGACACCATCTCTACGGGCTGCCTTGGGACTTCAGAGCGTAGGGTTGTGCCAACACACCATTTCTCCGTGCTGCTTCTGCTGGAGAGTGTTGCAACAGAGATGAGCAGTGGACAGCATCTCTGGGCGCTGCGCAGCTGGTCACCTCACTGTACGCAGGCACCCAGTCCCTCATTCCTGGCACGCACAGAGCTTTGACACAATATGGGCTAATTGTGGCCCAATTTGTTGCACATTGACTCAGTGTGTCTGGAGAAATGGGTTTTGGCAGTTGGTTTGGGTTCAGGCAGAAATAATGTGGAAGTGCTTTACTGAGTGGAACTGCACTTAAAACTTCTGCAGTTGTACTCTCTGCTAGAACAAATAAGAGAAAATCCAGATACAAGCATGGAAAAGAAAGGGAAAAGCTAGTGGCAGGTGGAGTATGTGCCTTCCATCTCAACTGCCAACAGCTGAAAAACGGATTGGTTTAAGCCTGGGAATTTGCAGAAATAAAATGAGTTGCTGACAGAGGGAAAAGCATCTTGTTCTTCCTCTGATGGCTCAGTTGGGGATGGCTGCAGGAAACATGCCATGTAGAGGAAGAGGGCTAAAATTCAGCTCCCCAGTGTTCTCCATTTGCCTTTTACAACGTGGCTGCAATCATGACGTTTTCATTGTTTCAACAATCTGTACAGAATAAGCCAGGGTTCCCTCCGGTTTCAAAAAGTCTCTGATCAACAAATGTATTGCTTTAAAAATCTGGGGGGAAGGCTAGGAAACACAAACTTTGACTTCGTGGGAAGAACTTTCTGCTGCTCTTTTCAGTTCCCTGCACTTTAGTGACAGCACTCAGAAAGCAAAATCATCCTCAGAATGGGATACAAGCTTCTGATGTTAGAGATGTTTTGTGTGTGTAAAGCGGAAGCAGGTTAAAAGTACGTTATTCGGTCTGGAACCAGTTTGCCATGTAGCTGCCATTTCTCAAGGAAGATGTAAAGAACGCTTAGGCCTTCCTCAGATTTCCTAGTCTCAGCATTCTTCCTTTTTTTTTTTTTTTTTTTTTTTTTTTTTTTTCTNAGTTCTTTTTATTAGGGGGATTGGAAGAGAGGCTATGAAAACAACTCAAATGTAATCAGTCCATTTCCTGATGGAGTCTGCACAAAGCCTGAAACATCAGCTGTGATATGCGTGATCTGCTCTTCTCATTTCAGTGTGAGCCCATTCAGATTTAACTGTAGCACCTTTAACTTCACCATCACCCGTCCCTTCAGAGTTCTCATCATGTAAGAATGGTGAAGGAGAGCAGCACCAGAGATCTGACGTGCAGTTAGGACCTTAGCCACGTGAGGCAGCACTGAAGATGCAATATTGGCTTTAGTGAGGAAAAGCTCAGCTCTTAAAAGTTTGAAAAATACTGCTCCAAGATACTGATCATCCTCACTTCCCTCTGTGCCCCAAGTAATTAGGTAATGGAGCTTAATTTCAATCTTTATCCTGTGCTCTTCTTAAAGCTTTAAGCCAAAATACATCATCACTCATTCCGAGCTGCTTCCCACCCTATGAGGCTGAACCAGCACTTACTACTAAACCCGTCTCTGGTTTCAAATTCATTACTTGATATCACATCCCAGGAAAGTGGCCAGTAGGTTTTTAGGATTTATTTGCAAGTTCAGATTAGTACAGATTCATTTGCCACAACCATCTGCATTTTTTTTTTCCAAGTATACTTATTCTTTTAAGTACCTGCATTTGATTTTATTTTTTTTTTAACATCAAAGAAAATAACTGGAACTTTGTGGAAATATGGATTCAATCAGTGATCATTGGCTATTTTTTCCTGCCACAGTTATGAAAGGAGATGAGGTGTTTAAATTACTAGATTTCACATGTGGAAGGAATAAGTCTGAAGGAAATGGCATAGGATTCTTTCCAAGCTTGAATTACATATTATCCCAGGACCCAGGAGAGGAGCAGAGCAGAAAACAAGATTTCAGGAGATTCTTTGTCAAGTTAGTTTCTCAATCAGCTTTGAAAGGCACCTTGAGGACCGAATTTCTTCCTGATGTTGCATTCCTCAACCGGTAGAGAAGCTTAAAGGCTCCAGTTGGTACCTTTCTCAATAGCTGCTTACATGATGTGCTGAAGTATTCATCTGGCAATAATGCATGTCAATGTCAATTTTGTAAGAAAAATGAACTAGCAGATGAACTACTTCCCCCAAAGAGCTTCCTTGTTAGCATTAATCCTTCAGGTGCATACTACTCATTACATTGTATGTTACTAACCTACAAGCTCAAAGGGATTCTTTAAACAATCCTCATAAGATTTGGTGCGTGGATATTATTAAACTGATTGAATATCTAACAGGTGGAAACTCACATCTATCTTCCTTCAAGCCCTTTCATTAAAGCAACAACAGTTATCTCTCTCCTTTCTCCCACTCTCCTGTGCCAAGTTTCTTTCCTAAACAGGTAGTTCCTTCAGGCAGGAAAGGAGGAGTAAACAAATGACTTGACTGTTCAGATTACTGGGGCTAGCCTCGGTACTGTAATCACCCATGTGCCAGGAGGTGCCCACAAATCCAGAAAGGAATCTGTGTAGAGGTTATCTTTCCTCTGGCAGCAAGACAGAGGAGGATAATTTCCCTCTCTGGTGCAATGCAGTTCCCATGTCAATTGGTGCCAAGAGAAACTGCAGAGAAACAGCAGTAAAAGGAGAAACAGCAGCCAAAGTCCAGTATCATGTTTTAAATTTAATTTTTTAATTTCTTTTTTAATAATTGACCTGTCAAGATAATTACTGCGGAACATGAGACAATCTCCCTAGCACATTTGGGAAAAATTGAAAGGTTTGGGGGAGGATATAAGTTTTCAAGGGGTTTGCTGCCTGGGGTGAAACACAATTTCATTATCATCTTAAAGGCAAGCATTGGGGAAGAGTGGGGGTGCTGGTGAAAAGAGGGGAGCTGCGGTCTTTTTTTAATTTTTATTTTAGTTATGCTTTTCAGAGTTAAAAATCCAGTGGCAGATGATCTTGCCTTGTAAAAGCTACTGTTGAAACTGATGAGAGTAGACTTTTCTGAGAGATGACTGCAGTGCAACAGACATTGTCAGTGACAGGCTAAGGGCAGTGCTGTGTCTTGCATTATTCAGTGTACAGTTTGCGCAGTCTTTAACTGTAAGGACTGCCCCATTTTGTTTGGCTTTTATGCTTACTTCCAGTGGGGCTTGTTTACACTCTGCTCCCCTCCTCTGACTTCTCTTCCCCAGATACTCTCCAGAGACCATGAGTTACAGCATCTCTGCGCGCTGCCCCGCAGCACCATGCTGCAAATTCAAGCCATTAAGATGGCAGCACGTCTGATCCCAACGCTACTGCCCACCACTCTCCAGCTCTCCTATGGGAACAGCTGCTTTTAAATGGCAGGCTCCAGTGCCTCATGGTTTGATATTCAAAAGCTTAGTGGACCGTGCTCTGTGCACTGGAAAGAGAAATACACGCTGAATCTGCCTGAGAAGAATTCTGCTGCACAGCTCAGCTTTCTCAGTTACTTTAATGCAGCACTGACCAGATAATAAAATCCTGAATACTGAATATAAGCTTCTGAATTCACAGATGTCATCAGTTTAAATGGAAGGAGACATCATCCATTTTAGTATATAAGAAGCCTAAATTATGACCCCTTTGAAATCAATATGAAAGTACTTCTTAGAAGTACTTAGAAAATGGTCACGACTGTGATGAAACAAACTCTCATTTCCCAAAGAAACCGGAGAAAACAGCCTGACATCTCAGTTTCACACTAGACTCTCAATTTCCATTTTCAAGAATGCTTCTAGGTGTAGTGACTTTTAAGGAAACTATGAGAAAGCAATCTAAACATCACTGCTTACAATACCTGCCTGAGTCTGCAGAAAGCCTGAAATGCCAGCCTTGAATTGCTCCTTTCCAATCCATTTTGGATTCCAGTTAGAACGTTCCGAGTGGCAGTATTGTTAACCATTTTACTGCTCAATAGCATATGTAAAGGAGAGGAAGGTACTAATCTACAAGTAAAGGACCTCTGTGGGTGGATGTCCAGTAACAGAGCTGGGAGACAAGTAGACTTTCAGCCTTCCCGGAGGTTTAAAACCTTCTCAGGTTTCAAATACTTGGACAGTACACTCCAAGTCTGGCAGCTGACTAGACCTACAACTTAGATCCATCCTTCTATAATTTATAGCTGACTCTGAATTTAATAAGGGACAAATCATTCTCTTTTATTCATTAATAGGTATGACTGAATGATCCGCTTACTCTTCTAGCAGGAAAATGATGCCACTGTCTGACACTGCGGCTGATCAGGAGATCACTCCTCAATGAACTGGGGCTACGTGTTTAAGCAAGACAAAGTAGTAGAGGAACAACAGCAGGAAGAAAATGCAGCAGGCCACAGTTCAAAAGAATGGAGAAATATTTCAAAGTTGCTCTCAGTCTTGGCCTAATATCCCCAAGAACAAGAAAGCCCTCATGGCCATGGGTATGAGACCCATCAAATGAACTATTCTGAACATTTCTCTTTTTTCTTTTCTTCTATTTTTCTACACCTCCATTTAGATCAACACTTCTATCCAAATCCCAGCTACCATACTGTGTAGTTCTGGTTTCTGATGCCTGGCAGGCTCTGCTGTCTTAATGCTGCTAGAACATTGGGGGATCTTGACATCTGTAACAGAACCCAAATTTTATTGCAGAAAGGAAAGGGAATTGACCTGCTCTGAGTCACAATTACAGATTCAGCTTCAGAGCACTTGGAAAGCTGCCACAAGGCATTCTCGGTAGGAATTAGTGTCCAGCTGGGACCAGGCAACTGTGAGTGCCTGACTTGCAAAGCCATTAAAACACAGAAGTATCATTTAACATTGGAAGAAAATGCCTTTTTTCCTCCCTATCTTGTGTTTTCTTCTTAAATCACCACTCAACGGTATTTAAAATGGGCTCCTTAAGAGTTTCCAATCTGGCTTTTAGGAAGTACTGAATGAGAATCATAGAATCATAGAATCATAGAAGAACTTCTAGTTCCAACACCCCTGCCGTGGACAGGGCTGCCAGCCACTAGCTCACTAGATCAAACTGCCCAGGAACCCATCCAGCCTGGCCTTGAACACAGCCAGGGATGGGGCAGCCACAGCTTCTCTGGGCAGCCTGTGCCAGCGCCTCACCACTCTCTCAGGGAAGAATTTCTTCCTGATGTCCAGCCTCAGCCTCCCCTCTTTCAGTTTTAGCCCATTCCCCCTTGTCCTACCATTATCCACCCATGTAAAAAGTCGGTCCCCCTCCTGCCTGTAAGCTCCTTTCAAGTATTGGAAGGCCGCAATGAGGTCTCCCCGGAGCCTTCTCTTTTCCAAGCTGAACAGTCCCAACTCCCTCAACCTTTCCTCATAGGAGAGGTGCTCCAGCCCTCTGATCATTTTGGTGGCCCTCCTCTGGACCCGCTCCAACAGCTCCACATCCCCTCTGTGCTGGGGGCCCCAGGCCTGGACACAGCACTCCAGGTGAGGCCTTCCAAGGGCAGAGTAGAGGGGGACGATCACCTCCCTCTCCCTGCTGGCCACCCGTCTCTTGATGCAGCCCAGGATGCCATTGGCCTTCCTGGCTGCGAGAGCACACTGCCGGCTCGTGTCCAGCTTTTCATCGATCACAACGCCCAAGTCCGTGTCCGCAGGGCTGCTCTCAAGGAGTTCTTCTTCTCCCAGTCTGTACACACACCTGGGATTGCCCCAACCCATGTGCAACACCTTACACTTGACCTTGTTGAACCTCATCAGGTTCTCGTGGGCCCACTTTTCCAGCCTGTCCAGGTCAAGGCCATGAGAAGTCAAGGCCAAATATAACCAGACATCAGCTTTGGTGACAAAAGCGATGTAGAAACAGAGCACTTCAGACCTGAAAGAAGGCTCGTTGTTCAGGCACAAAGGAATAGAGAAGGCAGGGATCTGGGACAGAGGCTACGAATACATGCGTATCTGCAGCTCTGTTCAGTTTACCACTCATTGTTCGCAATGCTGGAGTTAAGCAGAACAGAGGATGAACAAAAGCCCAGCATCGCCTTTTATTTCTCCTGATATTGGTTTGTTTCCCCCACCCAAAAGCTCAAAGGTATTTGTGGCCTTTGGCTCTGGGTAGAAGAGGTTTGCTGGGATGCAAGTTTTTAATTGCTGCTTGGCTTAGACTAACAGGAAATTATGCTGTCCCAGCAAGAGGCTGTGGTGCACTGGGGTTCAAATCCTCCTTAACAGTCATGTGCCACAAGGTCAGATAAGGCAGGTCCCACCTGCTGTGAGTGCCTGAGTCACTCTACAACACCGTACTAGCATTTGCCTCCATGTACCTCACTGGATTGTCCTCAGCCTTGATCCGTTGAAGAAAACACAAGACTACAGATGTGAGCCCCACTGCAAGACCCACTACCCAGCTATGGTTTGGTACCACGACATCCCTCATGGAATGGAACTGGCCATGGCCCACTGCCTCCACCACAGACCCATGCCGTGATTCTTGTTATGTGAGGAACCAGATAAGTACAGTGGCTGGAAATGCTTTGCACACAGAGATTAAACCAAGACATTCAGAGCTTTTAATGATGGACGTTAGCACCCTGTGAGGTCACCGCACAGGAAAAAAACAGAGAGAGAACAAACCAGACTGTCCTTGCGTGAAGTCTCCCTGAAGTCTGGAGTAGTGGGTAACAGAACTTCTGCCTTTCAGGCAGGTTTTCGTCATGAGATCTTCCTCTGGATATTTTGGAGAGAACACATTCACCTGGTAAGCTCAAAGCAGATGCCTTTCTCCAAGTGAGTATGTGCTCAAAACAAAACAAAACAAAACAAACAAATAAAAAAAAAACAATAATATGATGCCTGATTTTCAAAACCTGTTGGTTGTTTAAAGACGACCCGTCACATGGGAAAACAGGGAGATGCTGTCAACTCCACTACTCACAACTGCAGATAAGCTCTGATGACACTATTTTTCCCCAGTGATGCTGTGACCTAGGGCAACATTAAATGCTTCAATCCCTCCTTTCCACCTGGATACATCCTTCTTGGCATATTTGCTGTTACATTTTATTCTCTGGTAAGAAATCAGAATTCCAAGAGCAGGAATATATGAGTCCTCCGACTCTAATAAGCACGAGTCAGACATTTCCTATTTAGTATGCATGGGAGAAGCATGAACACCATTTATTTTTGAATGTAGATGATGAAATACCGCATTTGCTGTGGAGGGGAAAGGGGATGTCCACCATTATAATATATGATTTATTTCTTCTCACTCTGCTTTGCTGCATTTACTGTAAGTTTCTTCCTTCAGAAGCAGGTAGGTTCATGTGCTGTTCTACAGTGGTCACCAGAGAATTTTCCCTCCCTCCTGGAAAGTATCCAATCCTCTTTTGCTCTAAGCGTAGACCCTCCATCCCACCCAAAGAAGAGCAGACAGCTGGAAATCTGCCATGTATGACAGTCTCATCAGTTTAATTTTACTGGTAACAATAAAGAGGGTCAGTACTAACTCTGGAGACAGTTGCATGCTTGTTAAAACTACTGTTTTTCCACCTCCCGCCCTTTCAACAAAATGATGAAGAGCTGTAGCAATAGAACTACCTGCAGCATAATGTAGTCAGGGGTTTGCCAGGGAGCTAAATGGGGTAGGCACACTTCTCCTTACTTAGAAAAACTCAAAACATCTGCCAAAGATGGGAGACAGAGTGGGAAAGCCCTGAGACTCTACCATGCAAATATGCAGTCTGTGTATGAAAACGCCTCCGGTTTTAACCCGTTCCTGCCATCCCCCAGTATTTTTGGGGTGTATGTGAAAGATTAATCTCAGTCAAAAAGATCCTTTTAGGATGGTAATCAAAGCAGCCATGATTTAACTTTCCCACCTGCATTTCCTCACCATGCCCGCTCTTAAGAAATACTGCCCTTCCCAGATCAGGCAGATCAACCTAAGTCACTCATATTAGCATGCCCTAAACAGCCTGCATCAAAACTAGCCAAGTGAGCTAATTCAGCTTAAATGAGAGGCCTTCACTAACCTTCCTCCCCTCTTTGACTGAAATGTGCCTGGCAGCACTCACAAGAGCAGCTTTGCTAGCAGATTCCCCAGGAAAGGATCTCCCAAGAAGAGGCAGCCAGGGGTGCCAGCACAGAGGCAGAGGATGCACCACAGATGGGAAGGCCCAGCTTCAGAGAATTTAAAAGCTCACTAAATCACTGAGATTGGAGGCTAAGCAACTCTACAGACCTAGAGCCACAAAAAGAGAAAGAGTGGGCACAGGAAACATTCATGACTTTTGGAGCTGAGGCTTAAAATACATTATTTACCATTAATGCTGTCTCAGGTAGTGCATGCCCTCCACAGTAGCACTTTCACCGCATTATCCCTGTGGTTTTCCTGCTCCCTCCCCCCACAGGCTCTCCCAAATCTGTTTTAATGCTGCTAAAAGATTTGCACAATGTTTTTCTTCCCCCAGCAACCTTGTTCACTACCTGCAGGTGTAAGCAGGCCTGCTGAAAATGAGAAAAGAGATTTCACAGTTTGTCTTATAAAACAATACCATGTATGTAGCACTCATGACGTATGTACTGCAGAAGTCTGGACAATGTGAATACCAGATGTAGAGACCTGCAGTTGTTTCCCAAAGAAGTCATTCTGGATATTACTTGTACGCAAAAGACCAGGACACCTAGCTATATCACCTAGCTATTCCTCCCCTCGACATTACAGATCTTCACAAAAATATATTCCACTATCTGGCTTGAAAGAACCTGGTCTATTCCTTCCCACGAGGTTCTATCTTGATAACACACAGGTAATCAGAAATGATCCTGTCACAGATCACACTTGTAAAACAAGCCACAGTGGCCTGCATAGTTTTGGCTGAAAAAATGTTACGGGCTAATGATGTCTCCAGTCAACATAACTGTTGCAAAAGTCTGTTGTGTCACCCTGACATGAGCCCCTCGGGCACAAAACTCAACTGAAAGTTCATATGGGAACAACTGAGGGAAGAGAAGTGAGAGGCTTCATGGCTTTCATGAGATTTATTACAAAGATCCAAACTAGCACATCTTCAAGCCCTTTCTAGCTGAAACTGTACACAGATTTCCAGAGATAAATATGTCTCCAAAAACCACAAAATACAGTCTAACCACAAATAAGCCTGGTCTACCAGAGCACTTAAGTAATTACAAACTATTTGTTCAACTCTGGATGCAGAGTTACTAGAAAGCCTCCTTTTGGAGAATCACTCCAGTTATGATTTTCCAGAACATCCAGCTCTTCTCTTGGAGTCAAAGAACACACAGATCTTAAGAATGTGTTTAGATTGGAGGAACTCCCCTTACAAGGTCTTACATGGGAAAGTCGAGCCAGTCCAGTCCTGTACTCCAATCAGCCAAGAGTGACGCTGTTTTTAAATTAGCTGCAATTTGGAAAAAAGAATTTGAACCTCACACACATTTTGGTTCTGTCACATTAGGGCCTTGGCAGGTTCAGCAGGACAGCTGTGCCCTAAATTAGCTGTAACTACTCTGGAAAAAAAAAAAAAAAAAAAGAGAGA